>PITA01018442.1:0-35018 GCA_004023965.1 Spilogale gracilis
ATGATATTCGCTGTGGGTTTTTCGTAGATAGATTTTATGAGGTTGAGAAATGTTCCCTCTATCCCTATACTTTGAAGAGTTTTGATCAGGAACGGATGTTGTATTTTGTCAAATGCCTTTTCTGCATCAATTGAGAGTACCATGTGGTTTTTCTCTCTTCTCTTATTGATTTGTTCTATCATGTTGATTGTTTTGCGAGACTGGTTTTCTGCTCCTTATTTATGATATAGCTTTTTCTTTTCTTCTGGTAACCTTGAGTCAGATAATAATCATTACAACACTGAGGTTTATTGAGCACCTGAAATGTGTCACATTATACAACATTCCTTACATGTAAAAGGCACATTTAGATGGGACTTCTCATTCTCGTAGTTTTACATGAGTTATCAGGAGGCTATTCAACTTGCATATGGTGTATCAGCTATAATCAGGGTCTACATTCATGCAATATTACCTTAGTATGAAATTCCTGGTCATTTGTTATTCCCCCAATTTTATACTATTCAATAGTGGGAGAAGAAATGAATTTTCCTTACCAACTCAGTTTTTTTTTTAATTCTACAATGTTGGAAAAGTAACAAATTGCCCTTGATTTCATTCTAAGGTAATATTGCATAATGGCATTTGGAGTAGAATTGCTTGAATTTAGGTCCTACATGTACAACCTATAGCTAAAGAGCCCGATGCAAATTTCATAGTCTCCCATTTTACTCATATGTAAAATGGAAACAATAAGAAATTCTACTTAAAAATGGGTATGACATATGTAGCATGCAGGATAATGTCTGATATAATTTAGCTACTTAATAAATAGCTATGTATTTTCCATCCATTCCCACTTTTTCTTTCTCGCTGCTATTATTTTCTGCTATTAATTATACTCTATTGACATATTGCATGCTCTCTTAATTACTTTTTCTGATTTAACTTTTCCTTGTTTATCTTGAGGCCCGTCACCCAAGCAGTTCCACAGACACAGACAATTTAGATTAATTTGAATAGCAAATCCCTCTGGTTGATTCTCTTCTGTGGTGAAACCATTTAAATGACAGACTACTTACCAATCAAAACTAGATTTTGTTAGGTTGAAAATCAATGTCTCTATCAGTATCCTTTCAGGTAAAGCAAAACAAAGTGAAAGCAAATTATAGTTACTGTTATTGTGAGTTGTGGATTAGAAAGTTGGTTCCAAAGGTTTGAGAGTAAGAATTATAAACAAAACAATAAACAAAGTAATCATAAAGAGAAAAAATAACTCTCAACTCTGAAAAGCTTGACTGTAAGTAAATGGAATATATTAACAAAACCAAAAATAAATGTAACCCAAACAAATGTGAATTAGTCATCATATAATCAGAGAACAAGGAGAGTAGTAAAACAAGTGATAGAATTTTCCATTGTCCAGTATAGCATGGGCTTTGACCAAAAGACTTGGAAATTGTGATTCTGCAGGTTAGGCCTTCCCCACTGTAGTAATATATATAAAAGTGGTGAACACAATAAATTTGAATATTATAATCTTAATAAAAATGGCTATATTAGACTGGCTTAGACAGGTGCCATTAAATATTTGAACAAAATAATTATGGTGCTCTAATTGCACATGTTTACAGCAGGTTTTTCAGAATGTGATGAAACATTTTACAGATTTTTCTAAAGGTGGACAATCAACTGATAATGTAAAACAAGCCAGTTTGCATCTTGTTACAGTTATATATTTAGTTATAAATGAATAACTCAGCATTACAATTTTATATAGTAGCCTGAGGAAATTTTGTAAGACCAAAATGCCTTTTAGATATAAAATTAAATACGGATGGTAAGCCAGGAATGGGGACAAATGTTTCCTGAGCCTATGGACATGAGGATATGATTTTTTTACAACATGAATTTAATAAAATTATGAATGACATGATAACTTTTAAGATTCTTAGTAGGAAGCAACATTAAGCAACTCCTGCTTATTTGAGTAAAAACATGATTAAATTCCAAAGATACTGAATAAGTCATGGTTTATTCAGGACTTCCTTGAAGTCGGAAATAATGCCTGCACTCACATGGGATGTTGAAGAAGACACACTTTAATTTTGGATGTGCACACCAATAAGCTGGCATCACAGGGTCCCCAATACTGGCCTGCCGGGCAATGCACGTGCCAGAGTAGCAACCGCTGCTCGCGTCTGAGCATTAGGTTCAATTCCACCACTGCCTCCTGCTTTGACTTCTGTTTTACCCATGACAAACGAAATGCTACAAGAATTGCCTTTCTGCCATAAACATTCGGGAAACCAGAAAATATGTGTGAAATAATAGTATCTAAAGGCAACAAAGGGGCGCCTGGGTGGCTCAGTAGGTTAATGCCTCTGCTTTCAGCTCAGGTCATGATCTCAGGGTCCTGGGATCGAGGCCCACATCGGGCTCTCTGCTCAGCAGGGAGCCTGCTTCCTCCTCTCTCTGCCTACTTGTGATCTCTCTCTGTGTCAAATAAATAAATAAAATCTTAAAAAAAAAAAATAAAATAAAAAAATAAAGGCAACAAAGGCTGTGATCTTGGGAGAAGGAGGGGAAGGGAAGAGATGTCATTCAATTTTTTGTAGCTTATTATCAGAGGCACTTTCTAGGTCACAGTAAAGGAGAGGGGACCCAAAAAGACCCCACACAGTTCAGGGAACAGTTTGCTTGGCCATCAGCCATAGAAGGGGTGCCTCTTTACACGGGGCAATGGGAAGAATCATTTGAAAAGTCATGCCTGAAAATGGGGCTAAATTAGCCATAGATAAAGGCTGCTCTGAGCATGCCCTAAAAAAAAGAAAAAAAAAAAGAAATCTTCAGACATATACTTATTTTTTTTAAAGATTTTATTTATTTATTTGACAGAGAGAGAGATCACAAGTAGGCAGAGAGGCAGGCAGAGAGAGAGAAGGAAGCAGACTCCCTGCTGAGAAGAGAGCCCGATGCAGGCCTCCATCCCAGGACCATGAGATCATAACCTGAGCCAAAGGCAGAGGTTTTAACCCACTGAGCAACCCAGGCACCCCATATACTTATTTTTATTTGAGTATTGTTGACACACAATGTTACATTAGTTTCAAATGTACAATGTAGTGATCTGACAAGCTGATACACTATACTGTGTTCACCTCAGTCTCATTACATCCCTAATCCAATATCAGGGATTCTATTCTTTATGCTCTGTTTTTTTATTCTTGTGACTTACTCATTCTGTAACAGGAGGGCTGTACCTCTCTTGCTCCCTTACCCATTTTTCCCACTCCCCACTCCGTTTCCCCCTCTGGCAACTGCACTTCAGATGGCCAGTTGAGGGGCGCATGGGTGGCTCAGTCAGTTAAGTGTCTGCCTTTGGCTCAGGTCATGGTCTCAGGGTTCCAGGATCGAGTCCTGCATCAGGCTCCCTGCTTGGTGGGAGGCCTTCTTCTTCCTCTGCCATTCACCCCGCTCTTGTGCTCTCTTTCACTCTTTCTCTCTTTCAAATAAATAAATGAAATATTTTTTTAAAAATAAAATAAATGGCCACCTCATCTAGCGTAGCTTAACTTCATGCCAGAATAAGAACCAACACTATTTGAAGGAAAACAACAAAAATCTACAAGCAACAAAATAAAATTCACAGGGTCCAGAAGCCAAGAGAAATTACCAGATATGAAGAACAACAAAGCAAAACAGGTATCTATGACCAGTAATACAAGTATAAATTCAGTAAATAAAGCAGATAAGAAAGGACAGAAATGATCTGTTTGCAGACAAAACTTATTAACAAAAATATTATAAATACTGTCAAGAATGGGAATGAAAACACAGGACAGTGACTCAAGATATAAAACAGACGTATGGAGCTTTAATATGTAAAAAATGCTACATATACAATAAAAATTTACTGGATGGTCTATACAGCAGATTAAACAACAGAAGTCTGAAATTGAAGATACAGTGATCAATATTATCTGAAATGAAGTACAAAGAGGAAAAGGACTGAAAAACTAAATAGGGCTTAATTGACATATGAGAAGGTATGGCATTCATGTGTGTCATTGTGAAAGCAGCAGAATGAGGGAAGGAGGAAGAAAAAATATTTGAAGAAATAATGTTTACAAAACTTCTGAAAATTATGAGAGGTATAAATGACAGAAACAAAATGTTCAATGAGTCTCAAACAGAATAAAACTAAAGATGACAGTGTCAAGTTACATCATAATCAAATTGTTGACAAATAATGATTGGGGGAATTCCTTTAACTAAATCAGAGGGAAGGGGCGCCTGGGTGGCTCAGTTCATTAGGTGACTGCCTTCGGCTCAGGTCATGATCCCAGAGCCCTGGGATTGAGTCCCGCATCTGGCTCCCTGCTCTGTGGGAAGCCTGCTTCTCCCCCTCTCACTCCCCCTGCTTGTGTTCCCTCTCTGGCTGTGTTTCTGTCTGTCAAATAAATAAAATCTTTAAAAAAATAAAATAAAATAAATCAGAGGGAAGAAAGGACCTGTATGTTATACATGCTATAGACATGTAATAAATGTTACATTTCTCCCAATATGAACAAAGTTATGAAAAGCACTATCTTTATGTAACTTTTGTGCATTTTTGTTTTATTCTTTAAATATAAATTTTTAGAGGAAAAAATAACTGGGTAAAAAACCATGCCATATAAAATCTTTTACACATACTGCTTAATATCCTTTTGCAAGTTTACACAGACTTAAACTACTATCATCATAATAGCATACCATTAACCTACATCATTGTAAAAAGTGAATATTATGATTTGCAATAATTACCAAAGTTGATTTATCTTAAGTTCATTTTTTAAAATAAGTATAGTTTCTTACAAAATACTGGCATTTTTCAAGCTTGATTTCTTTTTTTTTTTTTTTAAGATTTTATTTATTTGACAGACAGAAACACAGCCAGAGAGGGAACACAAGCAGGGGGAGTGAGAGAGGGAGAAGCAGGCTCTACGGATTGAAAGAATTCACTGTGTTCCGGGCTGGATTGGTGAGAAAACAAACATAAGCAACATTCCTGAATCCTAATGATAAATAGAAAATTTTGCAAGCTTTCTGCACAGAAAGTAGAAGTTATGGACAAAGGAGACAAAACAGAATGGTTTCTGACCTTTCAACTGGAGTGTTATACGCATGAAGTTTGAATGATATCATCATTCTATTGAGAGAAAAGATTGCAAACTCTGAAACCTTATTTGTCAGGATGAAAGAAAGATACCAGCGTGTAGCAAGGATCAGCAGTATATCAACCATGTACCACATCTGAACAGAATTCATGGCAAAATACACTTATCAAACAGCAATGAATCTGAACAGCAACATCAAGATGGTGAAAGATGAAGAGAATGAAAATATTGGTGAGCAATGAATCATGACTGGGGAAATGTTCGTTTGTTTGCTTTTCTTTTTTTATGACAAGTGCATATTAATCTTTTAAAATTCCAATTCTAATTTAAAGCAGGTTAAGCTTCCTATAAAACAATTACACTCATATGATATAAAACAAGTATGATCAGGGTGCTAGGCAAGATGAAAAATATTCTGGGACCTTTGATCAGGAAAGAAAGCATTGGGACATAGTATCAGAAAAATGGTCAAAAGAGTGAAGACATTTTCACAAAATTTTGAATATGTGAAGCAAACCAACAGAGTCAGGATTTAAAGAAGATCATAATGAAGTATTTGAACCATGAAGATACCAAATCAGATGGCTTAGATACCCAGGAGTGAGCTGAGTAACAAGAATTTTCGGCAGGGTGCCTTCAGACCTGCCTGGACCTTGGGTAAATCTTCTCTGCATTACTTTTACAGGGCACTGCTTCTGATTTGATAGCCCAATCCATATTGATCCTAAAAAGGTCTCCTTACGAATTGAATAGAGGAAGAGTCCCCAGTAAATCTCTTTCTGCATTTTCCCCTCCCAGTATCTAAGGCTCGGCACCCCTATGACATCTACGATGACTGACTACTCTTACTCCTATCCCCAAAACCCTTCAAGACATCCACGCATACAAATACACAGATGATCATATCAGACCCTGTTGATTTTTGTTCTTTAGGTATCCATAAAATTATGTCTGGGATATTTCTGTTGACAAAAAGCGGCCTTGTAAAATTTGTTCATCTTCAGACTTTCCGACTTTTCCTTAACTGTTGTTTCCACATGTCATGAGCAGCAGCAGAAATGAAATACACACATTCCTCAGACTCATCATGCCTTTTTCTCTCTGTACTTTTGCTTACAGTATTCTTTTAATCTAGAACTTTCTACATATCTATTTAATGTCTATCTATATCAAATTTAACTCAGTTTTGGAGGACTAACCCAAGTTTTTTTCATTGTCATACTTATTTACCAACCTACTCTAAGTTATTCTAAAGAACTATGTTCATACCTTCATATATCACTATAGCATTTTGTTTTCATTATGATTTCACTCTTACAAATTATGCACCGCAGAATGTAAAACCAAATTTTATTCCTCTACATATTCAAATTATATCACAATAACTGATACTTAGTAGTTGCTTAATAAATAAAATTTAAGAGAGTAACAGGAATATCCATTTTACTCTTATTTCTTCATTAACCTAATTGTACTATTTATATCATTGACATTATTTATTCTGATTTTTTTGTTTATTTTACTGAGGAAGGGATTACTACTTAGAGCAATCTTCAGTCCACATACATTCCTTAAATTGGTAGTGGAGAAAAAAAAATTATAGTTCATTAATTCTACCATTCAAACATATTTGTTATGCTTTGATAAATTTTAAAAATCTGTCATATGGGGTGCCTGGGTGGCTCAGTCATTAAGTGTCTGCCTTTGGCTCAGGTCATGATCCCAGAGTCCCAGGATCAAGTGTCCCTTTGGGCTCCCTGCTTGGCGGGAAGCCTGCTTCTCCCTCTCCCACTCCCCCTGCTTGTGTACCCTCTCTAGCTGTGTTTCTCTTTGTCAATGAATAAAATCTTTAGAAAAAGGGAAAAAAAGAAAAATCTGTCAGAGTTTAACTACTCGGTCTAATTGAAACACAAAGTTTTCTGAGAAAGTAGATAAATAGTTCTGACACTTAAAGCTGAATTTTGATGAGGTTATATAATTGCATACACAAATTTGCCATGAAAAAGAAAATTTGCACATACAAATTAAAGAATAATTAGGTTTTTTTTTCCTAAACTGTGTGCATAATTTGAAAGTAATCGTGAACTTTTTGAAAATTGGGCCCTTTAATAAGTTGCTATGCTTCATAAATATGTTATGGAACTGGGGAACGCCTAGGTGGCTCAGTCAGTTAAATGTCCACCTTCAGCTCAGGTCAGGGTCCTGGGATCGAATCTTGCTTCCTGCTCCCTGCTCACAGGGAGTCTGGTTCTCCCTCTGACTGAAGTTCCCTCTGCTTTTGCTCTCTCTCTTTCTCTGTCTCAAATGAAAATAAAATCTTTAAAGAAAAAAAGTTATGGAATTGATATTTATTCTTTTAACAAAGAAAACTAATCTCCCAAAAAACACTATCAGCTGAAGTTTTGATATCCAAACAACCATTATTCAATATACATTAAATGTAACGACATTAATTTTGTGATGACATACTTTCCAACCTTAAAATGAATAATTGATCAAGAAATACATATCTGGGGGTGCCTGGGTGGCTCAGTTGGTTAAGCGACTGCCTTCAGCTCAGGTCATGATCCTGGAGACCCGGGATCGAGCCCCACATCGGGCTCCCTGCTCAGTGGGAAGCCTGCTTCTCCCTCTCTCACTCCCCCTGCTTGTGTTCCCTCTCTGGCTGTGTTTCTCTCTGTCAAATAAATAAAATCTAAAAAAAAAAAAAAATTGTCTTTGTCTACATATCATCCTTTGGTAAAATCTTTTTGCTGATGCTCTTTAAGTAGACATCATATTTTAGCTCAAATGCATGTATTTTATTGGACTTTAATAACTAAGACAACATTCTGTAGTTTAGCAAATAGCTTTTATCAGTGGTAATTTGGTATTTTCCTCAACAATAGCATATTATTTTTAAAGTCACAATTCTGTGGCAAGATTCTCATGATTCAAAAAGAGAAAAAAATTACACTTATAGATTTACTTTAACAGTGATTTTCCATATTTTATTTTTTGGACATTCAGTGGCAATAAAAGATAATTTTTGCAACTCCCCACAATATAGATTGTCTGATTTGCCTGATCAGTCAAAATAAAAGTGAATACACTTTATTAATTAAAAATACTCTGTATATTTAATAGTTCACTGTTGCTTCAGTCCCTTCTTAATTTAAAATGAATCATAGAATATGTTTTTTAAAAGAACTTTCAATATTACTTTATAATTTACATTATCTATTTTTGTTACTTTTATTGATCCTATTCTCTGAATGCTTAATTATTGTTGATTATCAGAGACACCATACTGCTCCTTCTGTGGATTAGCAGAGCAACTCATGTTCTTCAAAATAAATCTTATATATGAAAAATCCCTTACGTTTATGTATGACTTATAATTTTCCCCTGATCTGGTGTCATTAACAGATTCAAAGTAGTCATAAACCTAGCTGAAGAAAGGAGGGGTGTGGGGAAAAATTCATAGCAGGAATTCCAGAGAAAAAATTAGATGACCATGTGGGTCAGAAAGCTTATGGGTATTATATGTAAGTGGGGAATCACTAAATTCTACTCTTGAAACCAATATAACAGTATATGTTAACTAATTGGAATTTAAATAAAAACTTGAAACAAACAAAAAGAAAGCTTAGGGGTTTAGAAAGGAAGACAATGGGACTCTATGTGTTCCAATACTAGATTGCTTTAATAGAACTTTCTAGGAAGATGAAAAAAACTACTTCAGCCCAAATGAAATAAAAGGAGATTCAAAGAGGACTGTTAACTTGCCTTCGATAATAGAAGCTCTAGTCAAAGAAGACCTTCGTAAGATCTCTCCGCATGCTGTTTTTCCCTGAAAATACATGTTCTCTTTACTTATTCTCCTCCCTACCCCCACCCCCAACTCCAGGAAACCCACTCTAATACTGGAAGTCAGAACCCGTGGTAACTAACCGAGGAGAGGAGGAAATTTGAAGTACAGGGTAATAGTAGCTAAGCATGCCCCACATCATGTTCTCTTGCCATGATTCTTGCAAGAAGTAGAAACAAGCTAGGGGAAGAGGTCTGTGACCTTGTTCTGTGGCCGAAAGTGTCCAAGATATTTGTCAGTATTTTCAAAGGACAACATTAGGATATACAGTTGTTGTGTGTGTGTGACAATCTCATTGTGCTGGGTTGTTCAACATAGTGGTATATATATTAAAAGAGGCAGGAATGTATTTAAGTTTGACTCCAAAAAGGATGTCCAGCATCATGGTCTTGATGAATATTGTATAATCAGTAACTAGAAGATTTGGACCAACCCAGGTGAAAAAAATGTTAACAGTTAAATGAGAACACACACATTATGTTTCATAATAACTATTTCATCAACTTATACCTTGTCTGGTAAAGCAGCCTGCAGCTCATGTATAACAATTGTGTTTGGTTTTATTATGATAATTAATTATCATCCAAAATTTTGACACACAGGACCACAATTTAGGTGTTATAAAAATAGGAGTTACCTAAAAAAAAGTCTTCAACTCGCCATCCATATATGAAATGGCCTAATGATTCATCTTCCACTTGACCGAATCACTACGTATATTTATCTATTACTCAACAGTTAGAACTGTTATTTTACTTAATTTCAGCATTGCATTGTTTAGCCAATTTAATAATACATTCCCTATTGCTGTCTTCTCACTCATTAACTATATCTAGACACCATGCAGTTTATGATTATGTGAGACTTTTGGCTTAGTGCTGTCTCCAAATACTTCTTCAAATATCTGCCCAGGAGTTCAGGAGAATATATCAGTCTCGATGTTAGCTTCAGAGAAGTTGCTCAGTGATTCCATTTTTTTCTATGACAAATAATGCTATTGACTTTAAAGGGAGCACTAGACAATTCGGAAAATAGCACTCCTTTAACCCTAAGAATTATTTGTTCTGTTTGGGTAGCTGGAAGGCTTATCCTTTTTATGAAATGCCCCCTCCTTTTTTTAAGAAGCCATTCCAAAACTGTGAGAAGCTGAATCAGTTTGCCTCGCAGAGTAGAGATGCTTTCCTAGGCGACATATCCTACATCACTACCTCTATTGTGGCAACTTTGGAGTCTTAGTAGACGAAGTCTTATTATCATAAATAATAAAAATGGTAAATAGTTCATTGAGACTATAACAGAAGTTCTTTTTAGGTTTTTAGTAGAGATGTTCTACTTTATTTCAGGCAGCTGTCTTAAGAAATATTTATAGACATGGGAACTAACAAAGATAGGAATCACACTCAGAAAAATTGTAAGAGAAGAGATGTGACATGAAAAGTTTCAGTGTAGCCTCTTGTATCTATATCTGGATGGAAAGTCCTCCTGAGGTCTTTCCAGCCCTATATCTCTCAGCAGATTTTATTTACATATGGCTAAGACTCAGGGAGCTTGACCTCTCAGAAATGATGGCTTACACTAGTTGCTGGCCCTGACACATAAAATATTTTCAAAAAAAGAAACTTGCAGATGTGAAATGTGACCAAAAAATGGTTCATAAAACCAGTTAACGGAATATCACAGACACGCAGTAGTATTACTATCTCAGAATACTGCAGGGACACAGTACTCGCCAACTAGATCTCATCCCCCCCTCCCCCAAATGGATCCAAGTGGAATCTCTATAGTTTTTTCCCTCTATAGTTTTTCCCTCAACATTCTAAAAAAAAAAAAAAAAAAAAAAAAATCAAGAAACTCTTCTTTGAATTTGTGTTACAGAAGCAAGGATAAAGCTGTAACAAACAGTGCTAAATGTTTTAGGCCACAAGATGTCCTTTTCTCCCCAGATGAAGCTAGTAAACATTTTTTTTGAAAATGAGATTTGTCTATAAATTAATAAAAGTATGCCATTCGTTGATACTTAGATTTAATGAAATAATAAAATATGAAATTAGATGTAGAAATCCAGGTTAAAGTCTTAACTCTGGCATTTATTCATTATATTGCTTTCTATATTTTATCTTTGATTGCAAAAGGGATCTGTAGTACTTGGATCTGTATCACCCATTGTATTTCCAGTGTTTGCTTATAAAACAAGGTTGGTTTCCTTGAGTACCTCTTCTACCGTTAGTATTCCATGGACCTCTCCTCAAGGTAGACTCAGTCAAAAATGGAATTCTGTGTATAGGTTGTAATCTCTAATACACAGATAATTATTGTTGCCCTACATTATGAAGCATGAGCACCAGAAAAAGTGATGTGTTTATGAGTTGCCACCTAAGTAAGAAGGCTAAGAAAGAAAACTCAAATGTCTGTAACTTGATGATTATAATACAAAATATTAAGTAAACCAAAAGTTCTTCATGTTTCATTCTTAATATGAAATGATTTATGACAGTGAAAGAAGAAGATACATTAAATTGAAGTGATTGATGGTAGAGAAGGAAAAACCTAGAGTCAGGTTTGAGCTGACAGGTTCCATATACACACAGAGTCTGGCGTTGATCATGTTGTTATTAAAATTATGCATTTCTGATAGTGACATAAACATAAAGGAGAAGGTACAACATCAAACTGAAATTTTCTTAGTTCACATTTCATGATGATAAAACTTGTTGGATGCTTTATGCACATAAAATAGCTATTGCTTCCAGCATAGTTTCCAGCTGTATAAAAAATTAAACACATATTTCTTTTTTCTAAGATTTTTATTTACTTATTTGACAGAGAGAGAGAGAGAAAGAGAGAGAGAGAGAGAGAGAGAGAGAGAGAGTACAAGCAGGGGGAGTGGCAGGCAGAGGGAGAGGGAGAAGCAGGCAGGATCCCAGAACCCTGGGATCATAACCTGAGCCAAAGGCAGACATTTAACCTACGGAGTCACTCAGGTGCCCCTTAAAAAATGGGTTTTATTTATTTTTAAAGATTTTATTTATTTATTTGACAGAGAAACACAGCTAGAGAGGGAACACAAGCAGAGGAGTGAGAGGGGGAGAAGCAGGATTCGACTGAGTAGGAAGCCCGATGTGGGGCTCAATCCTGGATCTCCAGGATCATGACCTGAGCAGAAGGCAGCTTGAAGCTGAAGATGCTTAATGGCTGAACCACCCAGGTGCCCCTAAAAAATGGGTTTTAAATTACACTCATTATGTAGAGGTAATTACCAAATTTGAATAAAATTTTCTAAAACATTTCATTTCTATTAAAATTTTATTTTAATTCCAGTACAGTTAACATATAGTATTATTTTAGTTTCAGGCGCACAATATAGTGGTTCAAAATTTCTGTATATCACCTAGGGCTCACATGATAAATGTACCCCTTAATCCCCATCACCTATTTTACACACACGCTCCCCCCTCCATCTTCCCCTGGTAACCATCTGTTTGTTTTCTATAGTTAAGAGTCTGTTTCTTGGTTTACCTCTCTCTCTCCCTCTCTCTCTCTTTCATTGCTTGTTTGTTTTGTTTCTTAAATTCCTCATGAGTGTAATCACATGGTATTTGTCTTTCTCTGACTGGCATATTTCACTTAGTATTGTACTCTTTTGATCCATCCATGTTGTTGCAGATGGCAAGACTTCTTCCTTTTTTAAAGGCTGAGCACTCTTCCCTTGTGTGTTTGTGTGTGTACCTCATCTTTATTCATCTACCAGTGGACACTTGGACTGTTTCCATAAGTTGGTTATTGTAAATAATACTGCAATAAACATAGGAGTGCCCATATCCTTTTGAATTAGTGTTTTTGTATTCTTTGGATAAACACCCAGCAGTGAGATTACTGGATCATAGGGTAAATCTATTTTTGTTCTGTTTTGTTTCAAGTTTCTGTTTGTTTGTTTTGTTTCAAGTTTTTATTTAAATTTCAGTTAGTTAATGTGTAATGTGGTATTAGTTTCAGGAGTAAAGTTTAGTGTTTCATCACTTACATATAAACCCAGTGCTCATCACAAGATGTGCCCTCTTTAATACACATCACCTATGTAGTCCATTCCCCAACCATCTCCCTCCATCAACCTTCAGTTTGTTCTCTGTTTTTAAGAGTTTGTTTTCTGGTTTGCCTGTCTCTTCCTCCACTCTGTGTTCATCTGTTCTATTTATTAAATTCCACATGAGTGAAATAATATGGTATTTTTCTTTCTGACCGAGTTATCTCACTTACTATTCTATTGTATATAATATGTTATTACTATATTTAATATTCCTATATTTTAAATATATTGTATATAATATTCCTGTATTTTTATGTAATAGCATACTATATATACAGTGGACTATTGTGTATATAAAATGGAATATGTAATATATAATTATATATAATGGAATATATAATATATAATGGAATATTAGTTATATATTATGTCACTTCTTTATCCATTCATCAGTCAATGGCATTTGAGCTCTTTTCATAATTTGATCTGTCTGTTGGTGGAAGTGGGGTCTTAAAGTTCCTTACTATTATTTTACTATTATCAATGAGTTCCTTTTTGTTTATTATTAATTGCTTTATATATTTGGCTGCTCCCAACTTGGGAGCATAAATATAATTGTTTACTCTTCTTGTTGGATAGACCCTTTATTATGGTATAGTGCCCTTCTGCATCTTTTGTTACAGTCTTTGATTTTTTTGTTACAGTCTTTGATTTAAAATCTAGATTGTCTGATATAAGAATTGCTACTCCAGCTTTCTTTTGATGTCCATTAGCATGATAAATGGTTTTCCATTCCTTCACTCCAATCTGGAGGTGTCTTTAGGTCTAAAATGAGTCTCATGTAGGCAGCATATAGATGGATTCTGTTTTGTTATCTATTTGACATTTATGTCTCTGAAACATTTAGTCCATTTACATTTGAAGTGATCACTGATAGAAATGAATTTGGTGCCATTGTATTATCTGTGAAGTCTTTGTTTTTGGAGATTTTCTCTGTTTCTTTCCTGTCTTTGTTGCTTTTAGTCTTTCACACTCAAAGAGTTCCCTTTAATATCTCTTGCAGAGCTGATTTAGTGATCATACACTCCTTTAGTTTTTGTTTGTCTGGGAAACTTAGGTCCCCAAATTTAACTTTTTTCTTTTAAAAACACCATTAAAGAAATTAGTCTATTTTTTTTTCCAGTGGGAGAAGCAAGTGTGAGCTTTAATTACTAATACGTTGTTAAGCCAATATTTGGCCCAGTATTTTTATTGCTTTTTCACATTTTTCAACTTGTCCTATTTTTCATGACTTTACAGAGTTTATATCTGTCTCCTACATACACAGAATAATCTGATTTCAAGCAGAAGGCTTCCACATGGAAATCGTGTTCATGTTGCAGCCAAATGGGTCATTTTGAACCCCAAAGTTATTTTTATGTATTAAAGCTGTCTATCTTAGAGCAACAGCTTTTTTTTTTCAATCTTTGAACACTTGCAGTACCAGTTGGCTTGAAAAAATGCAGTAATGGAAGGAAAAAAGTGTGTTATATATTGTTAAAATACAGCAAACCATAAAATGGTAAATAATGGCACAGTGACACCATTTTTATTTTATTATCACTTATATGAAATTGCCTAACATAACTCAATTATAATATTCCTTCATGTAAGCATTTGAAAATAATGTGCATTATAACCTAATAAAAATCAAAGTAAAATTCATGGTGACTAAAAAAGAAAGACTGATATTTTTTAAAGTGAGGGTTTTCTTTCTAGTTCTGAAATATTGTGAGTACGTTACCTCAGTTGATTGCCTCATAATATCTAACAGTGTCTGGAATAAAGTAGGCATTTCAAGAAATGTTTTTTGAATTAAAGAAAGGTGACAGAGAGAACAAATGAATAACAAATGGATACATACATAGCAATAAATAGTGCTAGATCTTACTGTTATTCCAATTCCCAGAGGCTGAAAAGAATTCAAGTGTAAAGCCAAGTACATTAGCTTTATCCAGTACACTTGAAGAACTGGATGGAAACTTCCAGCATGTGTCAGATACATTGTGTACTCTATTCAACCAGCAACAGTGGTTTGGGGTGGAACTGAAACTAAAACTCATGAGTTGCAATAGGCTTTGCCCAGGACAAAGTTTACCTAGCTTATAGAAAGGATACCTTTGAAGAAGCTCTCTCATGACCACCTACATTTTGACTATCCTACATTTTGTCCCAAATGTGATACACTTACTGTCATGATAGATGTGACTAAGAGAGCATGGACCAATTCACCTAGAAAAGTTATCATCTCTGAGGGCACTTCAGCTTCTATACTTGCTAGGCAGGTAGCCCTTAGGGTAGTATGTAACTAACTCTTCTCCAACAGAACTGTGTTCACAGCATTTACTCATTAATATTTCATTGATAACTAACTTTGACTAGCTTAATTTGTAGTTAACCTCATCAGATACTTGTTTCACTTAGATCTGGATTAATTCTATAAATGTCTTAGTTAGTGTTGCAATTAAGATTCAAACCTCAGGCATTGTTCAGGCAAGAAGCAGGGCATAAACCAGCTATTAACTCTTCTCTTTCAGGCTATCAACAGAAACAGCTTTAGAGACAGTTTCTCTCTCTCTCTCTCTCTCTCTCTCTCTCTCTCTCTTTTTAAGATTTTATTTATTTATTTGACACAGAGAGAGATCACAGGTAGGTAGAGAGGCAGGCAGAGAGAGAGTAGGAAGCGGGGCCTCGATCTCAGGACCCTGAGATCATGACCTAAGCCAAAAGCAGAGGCTTTAACCCACTGAGCCACCCAGGCACCCTAGAGACAGTCTTTTAACAGAGCTTCTTATCAAAGACAGCTCAGAATGCACAGAACAAACAAAATTGCATGTAGATGTTAAAGTTTGAAAAATCTTTAGTAGTTTCTTTGGAGAGCTCCCAATTTGTACTTTTCTTTTCTTTTTTTTCCTTAAATATTTTTATTTATTTATTTGACACAGAGAGAGATCACAAACAGGCAGAGAGGCAGGCAAAGAGAGAGGAGGAAGCAGGCTCCCTGCCGAGCAGAGAGCCCGATGTGGGCCTTGATCCCAGGACCCTGAGATCATGATTTGAGCCAAAGGCAGAGGCTTTTAACCCACTGAGCCACCCAGGCGCCCCCAATTTGTACTTTTCATATTAAATCAGTGCTTGACCATTATTAGCCAACAACAACACTGAGTTGCTCTCACAGTTAATTTTGCTTTTATATTTTCTTTTTATTAATTGAGATACAGCTTACAACAAACCACATATTTAAACTGTACATTTGATAAATTTCTAATTTTAAAACTGTAGCCACAATCATGATAATAAATATATCCATCATTCCCAAAAGGGTCCCTACCACCCTCATTAACACCTGCCCCTTAAGGCAACCACTGAATTGCTTTTTATCATTGTAGATTAGTACACATTTTCTAGAATTTATATTAAAAGAATTATAAAGTATATTAGTTTTGGCTTGGCTTCTTTTACTCCACATTAATTATTTTTGAAATATATCCACTTTATGTCATACATCATTCCTTTTCATTTCTGTGTTATACTCTGCTGTCTGGATATAGCATAGTTTATTTTTTCATTCGCCTGCTGATGAACATTTTGTATTGTTTCCATTGGAGGCTATTATAAATGAGGCTCCTATGAACATTCCTATATGTGTCTTTTTCTGGGCATATGCTTTCATTTCTCTTAGTTAAATACTTAAGTGGAAAGGTTGTACAGTAGAAGCATTTCTAGCAGTTGCATTATGTTAATTTCACAAATAATTTTTGAATGACTGGTCTGCCAGGCACTGTTCCATATATTGAGACTATAGTCAAGATAATAAGCTGCTGTCACACAGCTTATATTCTAGGAACTTACACATGGTTTTTTAATATAATATAATAAAAATATGTAATATATAATATAATATATAATATAAAATATATAATATAATAAAGTTTTAATACAATATAATAAAGTAAGTTTTGTAAAAAACTTACAGGTAGTTTTTTTAATATAATGAATGTCCCTTAAGTATATCCAACAGATTAGTAAGGCCAAAAGGAAGAAAAGGAGAATGCATCTAAAGGAAGAGAATCCTAAAAGGATTGGCTGGAAAAGTTACAAGCTCTTTATTAGTTTCTGTATGTGTTTGTAAGTTCTAGGAGTACTTAAGTCACATGCAGTAGGAATATCTGAGAGCTGAATACAACCTGAGTTATATATTGAAAATTCATGTATGTGAGAATGATAAAAGAAACCCCTGGTTTAATCATTTAATCATATTCTAAATCTGAGGGAGAAAGAAAGAGAAGTAAATTGTAGTATACCCCCATGTAGGCAAAGGTGAACAGTTACCATAATATATGTTTTAAATCTCTTTCTAATTAATTGTAGAAATGATCATTTCGAATTCATGTCTATATACCACTATGCACCCTTACATGATTTTGTCTTGCAAACATACCAAAACAAGATAGTAAGTACATATACCTAGTTGCCAAGGATTTTCAGCTTTATAATACATTTGAAAATTTAGAAATTATAAATTATTTAAAATAGAAGTTTCTTTAAAAAATTTGTAGGAAAACAGAATATAGTTTTTATTAACTGAGCCTTTTCATTTTTATGTTAATTATAAAATTAGTTCTTTACCTCATGATTAATAAAATAATAGACTTATATTTAGCAGGTATTATTAAAAAAAAAACTCTCCAAAACCTGGTTACACAAAAAAATTAAGAAAAATATGCATTTCCTAGTGCCAGAATTCTGTTTCTTTATATTAAGCTAGTCCATGTTTCTTTGAGGATAAATATTAAAACAAGAGGTGTAAGCCACTTCTGAATATAGTGTCTATTTGCAGAGAAAATAATACATATATATGTTAAATTTTGATAAAAGTCTGTCATATAGGACTAATGTGAAAGTGTTCTGGGAGATACTTTTTACAACTATGACTGCCTCATTTCTCTTCTTTTAAGGATCCATTTCTCACATCACTCTTTCTTGTTTTATTTTTGGCTTGCATAGGCCCCTAATTCACTGGGAAATACCAACTTAATTTACTCAGGAATTTCATGATAATTTACAAAGTGTACAGATGTTCCTAATCTTCTGTTTCTCTAGGTTTCAACTGCTGCACAAACTCTTCCTTTTACGTAGTTTGGGGAATTCACTCTTCTTTAACGTATGCTTTTGTGGCTCCAGTCGAGAACTGACTGCTAACTTGCACTATTACGAGTCAGAAGTTTACCTTAGAGCTCCTTCTAGTTAAAACTCTGAGAAAGTTACCCATATTTACATGGTGTTACTTGCTGTGCCATATTATCCAATCATATTCTACATCCAACACCTAAAGAATGGCATACATGCAAAATCAACTATATGTAACCAATATGGGCATTTTGAATGAAATAAGAAATGGACATATCATTTGCAAACTCAAATTTCCTTGCTGGATGTCCTTAATGATAAGGCCAATGCAGAAACTATTATATTTTATAGGATTTATTTATGCAAGGTAATATTTCTCTTTTGTAACTGTAGGTCTTCTGAAAATTTCAACAAAGAATTACTAATGCAAAAATATTTCACTAAAGTAATTAGATACATCACACAGAATATAATAATACACTGATTTTATGTCTAAAGGTAAGGATCATTTAAAGTTAGATTAGAAAGATAATGAGAGGTGCCTGGGTGGCTCAGTAGGTTAAGCCTCTGACTCTAGGTTTCAGCTCAGGTCATGATCTCAGGGTCCTAGGATCAAGCCACACTTCAGGCTCTGTGTTAAGTGGGGAGTCTGCTTGAGACGTCTCTCTTCCTCTCCCTCTGTCCCTCCCCACCCTTGTGCTCTCTCTCTCCCTAAAATAAATAAGAATCTTTTTTAAAAAAAGAATAACAAAATATAAGGTTAGCAACAGATTATTTTATTTTGATTTTTGAACTAAGTACTAACATATTTATTTAAGTTAGCAGTTGATTGTGTAGTCTTTATAGTAAGTATAATACAACTAATTAGAAACACAGTGTCTTTTATTAGACTCACATAAAGAGCAGAGGGGAAAACAGTTTATAATCTGAACCTACAGAAATGAAAAAATCTCACAGGAAATGTACAGATTTATTCAGATAATTGTTGTGAAGTCAAATAAAATAAACTCCTTAAAAACAGAAATATTTTTGATGAGAGCTATTACTTCAGCCTTTCAAATTAGGAATGCATTTCTGGAGTTTTTATTTATGGATGAACTGAATAAGTTGACGGATATAAATTAAAGTATTATTTACAGCCCGCTAAGCAAAAAAAAATTTAAAAAGGAATAGAATTATCTTTTGCTACAAGAGCTGAACATAAATTATTAAATAAAGTAACTAAAGCTAGTGAATGTTTCTGTAAATGCTCTCTACTGTAGATATGATGCAATGACGATAGAGTTTATCATTGATGACTATCTCAGTGACTGTATAAGTAGAATGCTTTCTATTAACTTTAGAAATTCAGCTACTTGTTTTTATTTTAAAAAAATTACTATGGGGTGCCTAGGTGGCTCAGTGGGTAAAGCCTCTGCTTTCGGCTCAGGTCATGCTCTCAGAGTCCTGGGATCGAGGCCCGCATCAGGATCTCTGCTCAGCGGGGAGCCTGCTTCCTCCTCTCTCTCTGCCTACTTGTGATCTCTCTCTCTCTCTCTGTCAAATAAATAAATAAAATCTTTTAAAAATATTACTATGGATATATAAAAAGGTGGGTGAAAACAATCAGGCAAAGGAAATAAATTAGTGCTTAAAATGAATTAATACAGTGAAACAGAAGATGGGTCAATTTCTAATATAAAATAGTAAGAAATCACAAACTTTACAATTCCATAAGACATGTATGATATATTTATGTAAACAATATGGGGAAACTAAAAATTTTCTTATCTCTAAATTGTAGTACTTCTGAGAGATTTCTGCTACTGTAACTTATCAATTAAACATGTGTTTAAATATACTAGGGGAAAATCAGGGCCTGGAAAGCTATATGGTTATATCATAAGGGAGGAGAATGCATGAGTAATAAAAACTTAGAAGAAAAAACAGAAATTTTAAGAGAAAAATAAATTTCCATAAAAGAGAATGAGAGAACAGCTATTTTTTTTATTATTCCTTTCATTTCTGATAGCTTTCTGATCTGGAAAAGTCCAAAATATCGTGATACAACTTGAGTAGGTCTTAGTTACTTATAACACAAAAGAAGTTAGGCAGAATAATTAACTCATATTGTTCTAAAAGTCTTGAACATCTATCTGTTTGTTCTTTATATGTCTGTTTATTTAACCATTGTATGTCCAACAATTAGAATAACACTTGGTATATAATATTAGCTTAATAAAAAAAAGTTACAATGATTTTCTTCATTTAGTTAGACGAATTACTTTGGAATAAAAAAAATCCTCATTCAAAGATATTAGAGATTAGCAGGAAAAGTTATTAATGGAAATGGAAGGGTAGG
This sequence comes from Spilogale gracilis, assembly GCA_004023965.1. NCBI lineage: Eukaryota > Metazoa > Chordata > Mammalia > Carnivora > Mephitidae > Spilogale > Spilogale gracilis. The sequence goes on from PITA01018442.1 coordinate 20,526, forward strand.
GGAGAAACAGGTATTATTTTTCCCTAATCTCCTGAAGCTTTTTTTTAAGATTTTACTTATTTATGACAGAGAGAGCACAAGCAGGGTGAGCAGCAGGCAGACGGAGAAGCAGGCTCCCCACTGAGCAGGGAGCCCGATGCAGGACTCAATCCCAGGACCATGGGATCATGACTTGAGTGGAAGGCAGAGGCTTAACCAACTGAGCCACCCAGGCACCCCTGAAGTATTACTTATAAGCAATTACCTACTTAGACTTTTCTGGGTTGGCAGTGATTTTGTTTTTTTAAAGATTTGAGAGAGAGAGAGAGAGAGAACATCAGATAAGGGGCAGAGGGAGAAGCAGGCTCTCTGCTGAGCAGGAAGTCCAATGTGGCGCTGGAACCCAGGACCTGGAGCGTGACCTGAGATGAAGGCAGAATGCTTAATTGCAGAACCACTCAGGCACTCCGGGACTAGCAATGATTTAACTGAATTTGCTAAATTACTCTGGTAGGCAGACTCTTAAGATGGTCTCAGATCATCCTCATATTCTGATATTCATGATTTTATATAATCTACTCTCCTTTGAATGCGGGTGGAGCTTGTGTATATCTTCTTTTCCAGAAAATACAAAAAAGGGATAGAATTGTTTTGAGTTTGCATTACAAAAAAAATGCAACTTCTTGCTAGCCAAACCTCTGTTGACTCTCTCACTTTCCAGCTTTAAAGAAGTAAACTGTCTGGCCCCTGGGTGGCTCAGAGAATTAAGCCTCTGCCTTGGGCTCAGGTCATGATCTCAGAGTCCTAGGATCCAGGCTGCATCAGCTCAGCAGGGAGCCTGCTTCCTCCTCTCTCTATGCCTGCCTCTCTGCCTACTTGTGATCTCTCTCTCTGTCAAATAAATAAATAAAATCTTTAATAAAAAAGAAGAAGAAAAAGAAGAAAGCTGCCAAAAGCAGAGATCGAGGTAGCACGGAGGTGAAAGTGCCTTCTGTCCACCTCGGGGTCTCCAGGTCAGCAGAGACTGAACCCTGCCAACAACTTCATGTGGGTAGAAGCAGCTCCTCTCCCGCATGAGCCTCACGTGAGACACAACCCTGTTTGACACCTTTATTGCAATCTTGTGAGAACCTCTAGAGACTTAACCAAGCTGCATTTCTAACCAACAGAAGTAGTGATAATAAATGTGTGTTGTTTTTAGTTGCTATACAATTACTCACATGTGTGAGGCCAGCCAAAGTTTCGTTTCTTACAGCCAACTCACATTTTATGATGTTATTGATAAAAATCCAAACTTAAATGAAGGAATGAGTATACCTAGTGGCATTATATATTTATATTCTTATAAAGTTTTAAATTATAGATAACACTCTCAGTTGTGTTCACACAAAAAATATGTTTAGACAATGTCTATCTGTCATTGTTTTCTTTTTAAATTTGTACAAAATAGTAAATCAAGAGTTTTCATCCATTTATGTCTTTTTGAAAATATCAAGGGAATGGAAATAATTTTGTGTTAGATTTACATTTAAAAGGGAATGTTTCTCATTTCCCTTAAAAAAAAAACAACAGCAAACTGATAAAGTAAGTGGCATATCCTCAAATGGAAACGTTATTCCTTAAATGAAAAATAAAATAATTGGAAGAATAACAAATTTGCAAATTAGCTTTTAAACTAAGTATATGTGTAAGATATGTATATATATATATATATATCTTATATGTATGATATATGTGTGTATGTGTATGGATGTGTAAGATATATATCTGTGTATGTGTATATATATAGTATATTTGTGTATGTATATGTACATTTCTGTGCATATATATTCACACACACATGTATATATACTTTTCTAGTTTTCCAGAAAGATCACATATCAAAGATAAATCTAAAGTATATATGGGAAAAAATACTATTGCTTGTATTACACTTACCATTATAAGCTTGCCTGATTTAGAAAACATCACAGAGTACAGAGAAAATAATTTATTCTAATTAATTTATTTGAATTTCCTTTATTTTTAGCTGATGCTTGTTTCTTATAAATGTGATGTGTTCCCCAGAGAACTATGGTGAATTCTTTTTTCTTTATTGTGGGTGGAATTTTCTCATTTTTTCTGTCAGATAAAATCTGAATTAGGCTAATTGTAGTAACACTGAGAACTAAATTTCATATGCCCAAGTAGAGCTTCTTTGTCCAAGTCAAAATATCTAACAAGCAAATCCCACCTCCTTAACAATAGGTGAATGGAAAATATTAAAAAGGAATTCTATCTTCTAATGATGAAGATCCAAGAAAGATATCCTTACTGCTCTGGCAGGAGAAGGAGAAGAGAAATCAGTGTTAAATATACCCAGAGCACTTTCCATGACAAAGTTCTACTTTCCAGAGGAAGAACTTAATTGAAGTATTAGTTTTATCCCAGACGAGGGAAGAGTGTTCACCCACTGCAGCCGGGGCTTGACTGCCGGACTCATTAAAGCAGAGAAAGACGTGTAGCAAACAAGGTTCAGGGAATGGAAGAAACTTAGTAGGAACATTGTAACTGAAGCAAAGTAGGGGCTGTAACATCAGAGAAACACTTGGGAGGTCACAGGCCTGAGACATGGGATCACGAAAACATGAGATTTAATCTGGGGGATTATGGAAAACTGCCGCTGCCCCAGACTTTACAGTCCCAAGAACAGTATTTCAATGGATAGCTGAAAGAGCTTGAATATATAGAATTTCTCTGAGGAGTGTTTTGAAAAGCACAAAGTCAAGAGGGGAGACAAAAACAAAGATAAGAAGCCTCTATAACCTATAGCCACTATAAACATTAAACATAGCCCAACTTATATCAAGATTAATAGGGGCACCTGGGTGACTCAGTTGGTTGGGCGACTGCCTTCAGCTCAGGTCATGATCCCAGAGACCCAGGATGGAGTCCCACATCTGGCTGCCTGCTCCACGGGAAGCCTGCTTCTCCCTCTCTCACTCCCCCTGCTTGTGTTCCCTCTCTGGTTGTGTTTCTCTCTGTCAAATAAATAAAAATCTTTAAAAAAAAAAGATTAATATGTACCCTCACAGTAAACATTTGTTTAACTCAGTGCCTATTATGCAAGTCAACAGGCATGACCTTCAATAAAAGATTGCAAGGCCTTTCCAAAGGCAACGTAAAACACAGTCTGAAGAGTCAAAATAAGCATTAGGCCAAATTCACACATGGCAATGATTTTGTCATTAAAGGAGAAATTAAAACCATGATAATATATTAAAACATCTCATGGAAAAAATAGGTACCATGTAACAACAGATGGGTAATATAAGCAGAAAGTCTGCAACTCTTTAAAAAATCAAAAAGAAATACTAAAACTCATAAACACTGTAGCAGACACAAAGAATGTCGTTCAAGGACACACCAGTATTTTCTTTCTTTCTTTTTTTTCCCACACCAGTATTTCAACATGACCCATGAAAGGATCAGTCAGTAGGAACATTCGAAACTGAAATTCAATGAATGAATAATAAAAAAAAGAACTAAACATCCAAGAATGGTGGGACAATTCTAAAAATCATCGCATATGCAAAATCAGAATATGAAATGGCGAGGAAATAAAGAATGCAGCACAAGAGTAAGGACAAGATATTTCCAACTTAACGACCAACACCGTATCACAGGTCTCGGAAGCTTAGTGGACACCAGAACCGATAAATACCCAAAACAAAGCAAACAAAATCAATATATTCTATTCAAACAGAAAAACAAAGAAAAAAGAAAAGAAAAGCCTCAAAAACAGTTGTTGGGGGATAACTACCCTGCTTATGGAATTAGAGAATACTTCTCAGAAATTATAAAAGCAAGAAAAAAATGAATGAAATATATAATATGTTACAAGGAAAAAGTCCATCAGCTTTGTAGTCTTTATCCAGTGAAACTATTCTTCAGAAGTGAATGAAAAAATAAGGAATTTCTCAGAAAATGAATATAATTCATCCCAATAGACCTGCTCTTGCAAGAAATGTTAAAAGTAGTTCTAAGAGGAAGAAGGAAAATGAAATAGATCAAAACACTGATTTACAAAAAGAAAGAGAATTAGAGAAGGGATATATAATGGTAAAATATTTTCTTTTTCTTTTTATTGAATTGACCTAAATGCTGTATATTTGTTTCAGTAATAATAACAAGAGTACATTGGGTGATCATAGCAGGTCAATAAGTGAGATGACAGCAATGTCACAAGGGATTAGAAAGACAAACGGGGAATTCTCTGTGATAATGTACCTACACTGTAAATGAAGAGATATGGAGTTATTCAGTGGTGGACTTGGATCAGTTAAAAATATATATTGTACATTGTTCACCAAGCACTGAAAAAGAAATATGATATATTAGAGAACAGATACAATGGAATCATAAAATGTGTCTTTAAAATCAGAGAAGGCAGAAAAGGTGGGCGAGGAACAAAACACTACTCTGAACTGAAGTAATTGTATTAATTTCAATCAAAGCAGACTTCAGAGCAAGGGAAATTATTAGTGATCAAGATGAGCCATTTGTTTTTCTTTTAAAGAAGACATAAGTTTCAATGTGAATGCACCTAAAAGAATGTCAAAGTACAACTACAAAGGAAATGGACAAATTCGCTATTATTTAGAGATTTCAGCACTTTTCTGTAACAACTGATAGATCAAGCAGGTAGAAAATCAGCAAGGACCTGATCAGTACTAACAATTAATGTGAATTGACAGAGAATATTCCATCTAGTAAGAGAACACATGTTCTTCTCAAGCTCACATGGGACATTCTTCAAGATATGCCACATTCTGGGCCCTAAAATACACTGTCACAGTTTAGAAGAAGGGAAATCATGCAAAGTGTATTGTATGTTCCCAGATAATGGAATAAATAATAACTGAAAGATAGCTGGTATATTCCCAAATATTTGAAATAAAATGGCACACTTCTAATTAATATAGATATATTCACCTAAATAAAATGAAAGTGCAGTCATCAAAATTTATGAGATGCATTGAAAACAGTATTTACACCATCAAATGCATATATTAGAAAATTTATAGCATTAGAGAAAAAAATTACAGCATCACTGCATATATTAGACAATAAGAAAGATCTAAAATCATTAACTTAAGCTTCCACCTTAAGAAATTAGGAGAAAAAATAGAAAAAGTATTTTAAGTTTAAAGTAAGTCTAAAGTATGAACAGATAATCAATGAAATAAAAAAAACAGGAAAACAATAAAGAAAATCAACAAACCAGGGTGCCTGGGCGGCTCAGTCATTGAGCGTCTGCCATCAGCTCAGGTCATGATCCTGAAGTCCCAGGATCGAGCCCCACATCAGACTTCCTGCTATGCAGGAAGCCTGTCTCCCTCTCTCACTCTCCCTGCTTGTGTTCCCTCTCTAGTTGTGCTTCTCTCCGTCAAATAAATAAATAAATAAATAATCTAAAAAAAAAGAAAGAAAGTCAACAAACCAAAAGCAGATTATTTATAAAGATCAATAAAATTGATAAATCTCTAGCCACATAAACTAAAAAACTCAAAATATTTATCTACCTTTCAATCTTCTTTTATTAGTTTACCACAATCAGATCCTATATATATTTAAATAGGATATGTATAGATACATATCTATCTCCTATTGATAGAGAGATAGATGATAGAATATACCCTTAATATATAGTAAGACTGGCATTAATTTTATTTTTAATTAAAATATATCTAGCACTTATCTTTTATGGTCCATCTCCCAAAACATATATCCCCAGGATAATGTGAGACAAAAGATCAGATAAATCCTAATTGAGGAACATTTTACAAAATACCTACCAGTATCCACCAAAACTGTAAAAATCATCAAAAACAAGGAAATTTTGAGAAAACTTTACAGCAAAGAAAGCTTAGGAGACTTGATCACTAAATGTAATGTTGTATCAGGTATGGGGCACAAAACAGATTTTCAAAGTGTTTTTCCTTCTAGGTAGTAAATATTTGTGGGACATGCAGTATATACTCATTACGAGAAATACTCTGTGTCTAGAAAAATGATAAACGGTCTTCCTGATCTATAAAATGAGCATGATCATATCAAGTTAGGGTTGTTAAAATTAAATTGATGTGGGGTGCCTGGGTGGCTCAGTCAGTTAAGCATCTGCCTTTGACTCAGGTCAGGATCCCAGGGTCCTGGGATCCAGTCCCACAGTGGGCTCCCTGCTCAGCGGGGAGCCTGCTTCTCCCTCTCCCTCTTCCCCTCCCCCAGCTCATGCTCTTGCTCTTGTACTCTCTCAAATAAGTAAAATCTTTAAAAAAAATAAAAAGGATTAAAATGATGTAATATATGAGTACTTCCCGATGGAATAATTCACAATGGGCGGCTGATCAGTAACATAGGCTGTTGTTGTTGTTACTGGCTTTATTGTTGTTGTTGCTTTATGTAATTTTAGAATAAGTGAGCAGCTCTTCAAAAATAATGAATAGATTTGATTGTAATAACTTTATTTTATAGATGAACGGGAAGCTCAGATGAGTAGCCTACTCAAGATGTCACAGTAAGGAGGAGAGCTAAAATTGCATTGTCCAAAATGTTGTAATTTAAAATTAATCACATTCCTAATATAGACACATTGCTAACATATTTTTCATGAGTTCCCATTCTCAGCTCACAAGTCTAATTTTCCTTTATAAAATTATAGCAGCATGAAAACATATTTAAACATTGTAACACAATTTTCTGGTGCTTGCTCAGATTCTCATAATAATCTCAATCTGGTCTTGAAAAAATAAAATTGAAATAGGCAGCTTTATTTGATAAACTATCAAATTATACCTATTCTGATATTACCATGGAATATACTGTACTCATTCCCACTGATCAGTGATCATTCAAATGAAAGAATTTCTTTCATATCATTTGGAAGAGTCTTTATCATTTGCCAAATAAGCTTTGCCTTAATGTCAGCAGAAGAGCCATAAAGAGATTTATGACTTTGAAATAGACCAGAGTGTGGTCCATCTGCTTTAGTTGATACAGAACCTATTAAGTACCAGGCTTCTGGGTGCCTGGATGGCTCAGTGGGTTAAGCCTTTGCCTTCGGCTCAGGTCATGATCTCAGAGTCCTGGAGTCAAGTCCCACATCGGGCTCTCTGCTCAGCGGGGAGCCTGCTTTACCCTCTCTCTCTGCCTGCTTCTCTGCCTACTTGTCATATCTCCCTCTGTCAAATAAATAAATAAAATCTTAAAAAAAAAAAAGAACCAGGCTTCCTCCAACCCACTTTCCATCCTTAGAAAAAACCATTAAACTAAATTATCAAGTTCAGTTTCATTTTAGAAATGATGATTATGTCCAAACTGCTGTTATTTCTACTTAAAATCTTATGAATGAATAAGGAAATGCATTTTTTCAAGGTAAGTAGAAATATTTTGGAGATTACTTAGCCTCTCATCATAACCAAAGTATGAGAAAGAGTACAATAAGTTAATTTATCACCAAACAGGAGGAGATTCCAAGTCAAATGAATATAATTAAGTAATTTTAGAGAACTTTCTTTGTAACTACAATGTTTGGAAAAATATGTGGCCAGAAACAATCTTCCCTCCTTCCCCATTTATCTTCCCATTGAGACCTATTAAAATGTCATGAGCTGGAAAATCCAGTTTCTAAAATAGTTTTAAGTTCTTAAATTGAGAATTAATAGGCAGTTTGCTTTGAAAACTCTTTTAAAATATACATTGTCTATTACCCAACTATGATTTAACATTAGTGGATAATATGAACATCTGTGTTAGATGATATCTATAGATTGTGTGAGTTTTACTAAATGATTGCTAAAAATAATATCAGCAATATTTACTTAGTTTCTCTGCATTTCCACCCAGTAATGTCATGATAAGGATAATAATGAAATAAGAATTATTGATTCTTAGGGGGTGCCTGAGTGGCTCAGTGGGTTAAGCGACTGCCTTCAGCTCAGGTCATGATCTCAGGGTCCTGGGATTGAGGCCCTTATCAGGTTCTCTGCTCAGCAGGGAGCCTGCTTCCTCCTCTACCTCTGCCTGCCTCTCTGCCTGCTTGTGATCGCTCTCTCTGTCAAATAAATAAATAAAATCTTTGTAAAAACAATTATTGAAAATTCTTAAGAAGTAAGCACCACTTGATTGTCTCATTTAATGTTCAAAACATCCTTTTTTAAAAAAATTTAAAAATGGTATAAAGAATCTGTTAAATATAAGCCAAATCATAGTTTAATAAATAGATTCAGGATTTACACTCTTACTCTCTTCTTTGGCCTCTATTAAGTCAGGGTTCTCCAGAGAAATAGATTCAGTACAGGAGGGAGGGAGGGAGAAAGAGAAAGAGGTTAAGGAATTTTTATCATATATTATTGAGACACAGTTCTTCTTCAGAGAATCTCAGTGTTGCTCTTAAGGTCTTAAAATGAGCTATTCACATTATGAAGAGTAATCTGATTTGCTTAAAGTCAACTGATTATAAATGTTAATCACATCTAAACAATACCTTCAGAGAAATATCTAGACCAGCGTTTGACAAAATTGCGTACCATAGTAGAGCCAAGTTTTGACTTGGAATGAACTTTCAGAGCATGGTAGAATAATGGCAGTGCTGGACATATTAGTTTTGAGACTCAGATACTGAAAGTGTGCCTAGGGTCAAAGTGAGCTCACACGATATGCCATCTTTCTGTGAGCAGTAGTTATAGAAATGAAGAAAGCATATCTAAAAGAACATTGAAAAGTATAAAATGCCCTACTTACATAATTAAATTCTGTGTATGACCTATATTATTTAAACTTAAATAGAAAAATTTCAGATAATCTCTACACCCAATATGGGGTTTGAGCTCATGACCCTAAGAGTAAGAGGCATGTGCTATACTAACTGCGCCAGCCAGGTGCAGGATCTTTTTTTTTTTTTTTTAAGATTTTATGTATTTATTTGACAGAAACATAGCCAGAGAGGGAACACAAGCAGGGGGAGTGAGAGAGGGAGAAGCAGGCTTCCTGCTGAGCAGGTAGCCCGATGTGGGGCTCAATCCTGGGTCTGGGGGATCATGACCTGAGCTGAAGGCATTCGCTTAACCAACTGAGCCACTCAGGCGCCCCCTAAATTAGGATCTTTTAACACAGAGATAGGATCACAAGACAGGGACAAAAAAATTAAAAGGAAGAAAGGAGGGAGTGAATGAGAGGGAGAAAATTTGCCAAAGCTCTGCTTAGAAGAATGAATCTTGTCAAACATTTTATATGTGATTCAGTTTGTGACAATATTATTTGCATTCAGTGTTTTGAGACTACAGATATTATATAAAATTTATGTGTATGTATACATATTTATGGTATGTAGAGATTGAGACTATAAGTCATTCATTTTATTTTATATCAGCTAATTTACATGATTTTGTTTCTTTCAGCTATGTGATTTTGTAAATGTCATCCTTTTAAATTACTTCTTTTTAGGTTCAACTGTGTTCAATTCTTCAGTTAATTTTATAATAGAATGATGAATTGCCTTTCCTATTATTTTTCTATATCCATTTACTCCTTTCCCCTGAAATCAACCTGTTGACTATTATAAATTTTTTATACCCAAAAGAATCTTACTGGAGCGCCTGGGTGGCTCAGTTGGTTAATCGTCTGCCTTCGGCTCAGGTCATGATCCCAGGGTCTTGGGACTGAGTCCTGTATCAGGCTCCCTGCTCAGTGGATAGCCTACTTCTCCTTCTCCCATTTCTCCTGCTTGTGCTTTCTCTCTCTCTCTCTCTCTACCAAATAAATAAATAAATTTTTTTTAAAAAGAATCCTAATATTCATGAATTTTTGATATGTTTATTGACTTATGGATCCCAATAATTTAAAACAGAATAGGACACATGGTAGAAGCATATTAACTATATTAATAAATTAAATTAATGATAAAAGTAGAGTGATTTTAGAACCCACCATTTTTTAAAAAAGATTTTATTTATTTATTTATTTTCTTGAGAGAGAATGCACAAGTGAGGGTGGGGCAGCAAAGGGAGAGAGAATCTTAAGCTCTCAAGAGACTTTGGGCTGGATCTCACAATCCTGCAATCATGACCTGAGCTGAAACCAAGAGTTAGAGGCTCAACCAACTGAGACAACCAGGCATCTCCCACCATTATTCTTTATACTTCTTTACAAAAGATACATGTATTACATTATAATGCAATATTTTATGCAAAGTTGTAAGGTAACTATAAAATTATTCATTGATCATTAATATTCTATTTACATATTAATATATATTAGCATTAATATATCACCTTAGAATAGGGCTAGATATATGATGGTGCATATTTAATTCAATAACAAATCTCAATAAAAATGACATTGAAATGGGGCACCTGGGTGGCTCAATCAGTTAAGTGCCTGCCTTCAGCTCAGGTCATAATCTCGGGGCCCTGGTATCGAGCCCCGAATTGGGCTCCCTGCTCGGCAGAGAACCTGCTTCTCCCTCTCCCTCTGCTGCTCCTCCCTGCTTGTGCTCTCTTTCTCTGTCTCAAATAAATAAATAAAATCTTCTTTAAAAAAGAAATAAGTGATATTGAAATAAGGAATATTTTTACATGAGCTAAAACGTTAACTTCCCTTAAAATGTGTTTGATCATCTTTGATTATGAAATTGAGTTCTTACTCATATATGTGACAACACCGCAACTTAACGATTCCAATTTTGTTCTGTAGAAAATAGTGCTCACGTTATAATAATGTATAATTCCATTTGTGTTACAGTCATCATAAAATTTGTAATTTTTAAAAACCATGGGGCGCCTAGGTGGCTCAGTTGGTTAGGCGACTGCCTTCGGCTCAGGTCATGATCCTGGAGACCCGGGATCAAGCCCCACATCGGGCTCCCTGCTTGGCGGGAAGCCTGCTTCTCCCTCTCTCACTCCCCCTTCTTGTGTTCCCTCTCTGGCTGTGTTTCTCTCTGTCAAATAAATAAAATCTTAAAAAAAAAACCCAATAATCCTTGGAGTGCCTGAGTGGTGCAATCGGTTGAGCTCCCGACTCTTGGTTTCAACTGGGGTCAAGGTCTTAGAGTTGGGATCAAGCCCCAGAGTGGGGCTCCATTCTCATTGTGGAATTTGCTTGGGACTTTCTCTCCCTCTCTTTCTGCCCCTCTGCCCCATGCTTAGGCGCTCTCTCTCTCTCTCTCTCTCTCTCTCAAATGAATAAATAAATCTGTAAGAAAAAAATCACAATAATCCTTACTGCTGACTAAAAAGTTAATTTAAGCTTCATCATTTTTAAGTTTAACACCTTACCTTGCACCAAGTTGCTAACTTCGTATTTCTTTTTTGTCATTCAGAGCTATGAATGTATCTGAAAGAGACTCGTCCTTTGATAGGTTGTTTACTCTTTGTTTTAATATTCTGCTACGTAAAGAATAATCTTTTTAATAGCATTTTTGAAAAGTGTAATTTGAAAAAATGATGCTTGGAGAGTTACTATACTTGACCAAAGGATATTAATATATCACCATTCTTTACATATATTATATCTGTGTTCTAATGGCACTATTTTACCCTTCGTGCAACAGTTGGAAAGGTCAACTTTATTCAGTTGATTCAATTTTAGGAAACAAAGACTGGTTGTATCTTGAATGTTTCTAGGCAATAGGAAATGACACCTTCATACAGCAGAGATAAAAAGACAATAAAAGCCTGTGACAAGGCAGTTGGCGTACTGCCCTGTGCTAACACAGTCCTTGACCTCTGACCTGTTCTGTTAGGAGCCAGGTGGTCTGGGATTTGTTCGTCAATGTGTGATACCAGATATGGGCCTACAAGGAATATGAGGTTAGATCAATCACAACTCTCTCTATATATCATTGACCCAAATTAGGAAAAAAAAAGTGAGCATCTTTCATCAGTAAAATGCTTATGAGCATCTTCCCAAAGATAATAAAGACAGTTATTAAACACATTATCTTCTGGCATATTCTTTGCTTCCTAGGGAATATAACGTCTTTCTGTTGCAATGGCTATTTTACTGATAATGGCTTAGTCTCTCAGCACATAATGCACATTCTATCAGTAGGTAGGTTTTTAGAAGTTTCCATTTATTATCCTTGGCCCCTCAAGGATATGATATTGAATTTTCTTTGTTTTCAAAGTAAAAATTATTATGATTGTCACCTTAATAAAAATCATATCTACACGTGGTTAAATGAGCAGGTGTATTTGTGAATGATTTCATTCAATAAATGGAGACAATTTGACCCTTGTTAATGTATTTGAATTTACATTAAATATTATTGGAAGAAAAACTACACAGAAAAAGAAGACACTAAAGTGTTTGTAGACATACTTTCTTATTTCAAAATGAAAATGAATTTAACTGACACTGTTAAGTGGTGCAAACCACCTTAATGCAAAGATCAGGATATTGTCACGAGTGGCAGAATGTTCTTTCTTAAGGCTCATATTTCATTGTATATGAATACCAAATTTTCTTTATCTTTTCATTTGTTAATAGACACATAAGTTCTTTCCATATTTTGGTAGTGTGGAAAAATGTAATGAACATGGGAGTGCAGATAACTCTTCAAGAACCCAATTTCTTTTGGGTATATACTCAGAAGTTCTATTTTTATAGCCAAGAGACCATTGTTCAAACCAACATCATGAAGTTTTCTCCTATGTTTTCTTGTAGAAATGTTATAGTTTCAGATCTTACATTTAAATCTTTAATCCATTTTCAGTTTGTTTTTGCATATGATGTAAGATAGAGGTCCAGTTTCATTCTTTTGCAGGTAGCTGTCCAGTTTTCCCAACACCATTTATTGTTTCATTCTTCTTTCTCAAGATTGTTTTGGTTACTGTCATTTGTGGTTCCATAAAAATGTTACTTTTTCTTCTATTTCTGTGAAAAATACCTTTGGGATTTTGATAGGGATTGCACTGAATCTACAGATTGCTTTAGGTAATATAAACAATGATACGAATTCTTCCAATCCATGAACATGGAATATGTTCCCACTTATTGCTGTATCCAGTTTATTTCATTATTGTCTTGTAGTGTTTAGTGTACAGATCTTTCAATCCTTGGTCAAATTCATTCCTAACTATTTTATTGTTTTTGATTCTATTATAAAGGAGGTTGTTTTCTTAATTTCTCTTTGTGATAGTTTATTGTTAGTGTATAGAAATGCAACTGATTTTTTGTATACAGATTTTGTATTCTGCAATATTAATGCAATAATTTATTAGTTTTAATAATTTTTAGTTATCTCCTCAGGGCTTTTGCTCTATGTCATCTGCAAATAGAGAGAATTTTACTTCTTCCTTTCCCATCTGGATGGATCAGAACGGAAGAAGTAAAATTTTATCCCTCTTACTAGGACTTACAATAATATTATGTTGAATAAAAGTGGCAAGAGCAGGCATCCTTGTCTTGCTCCTGATCTTAAAAGGAACATTTTCAGATTTCCATGGTTGAGTCTTATGTTAGCTATTGGATTTTTATATATGACCTTACTATGGTTAGATACATTTTTACTCTACCCAGTTGGTTGAGAGTTTTTATCATGAAGGATTTTAACTTTGTCAAATGCTGTTTTTGCATCTATTGAGATAATTATATGATTTTTATCCCTCATTTTATTAAAGTGGTATACCACATTGATGGACTTGTGGATATTGAACCACCTTTGCATTCTTAGGATAAACTCCATTTTTTTTTCTTTTTTAAGATTTTACTTATTTGTTTGTTTTGATATATAGAGAGAGGACAAGTAGGCAGAGTGGCAGGCAGAGGGAGAGGAGAAGCAGGTTCCCCGCCAAGCAGAAAGCCTGATGTGAAGCTCAATCCCAGGACTCTGGGCTCATGACCTGAGCCAAAGGCAGAGGCTTAAACCCAGAGTCACCCAGGCGACCAGGGTAGCTCTATTTTTAAAATCTAAGCCTCTCTCAAAAAAATTGAAAAATCCTGAATACACCAACTCTCTTTACCTTAAAGAACTGGAAAATCAACAACAAATTAAGCCAACCCCACACATAAGAAGGGAAATAATTAAGATTAGAGCAGAGATCAGTGAATTAGAAACTAGAGATACAGTAGAACACATTGGCAAAACTAGAAGCTGGTTATTTGAAAGAATTAATAAGATCAATAAACCATTGGCCAAACTCATCCAAAAGAAAAGGGAGAGGACCCAAATTAAGAAAATTATGAATGAAAGGGGAGAGATCACGACCAACACCAAGGAAATAGAAACAATCATCAGAAACTACTATCAACAGTTATATGCCAATAAATTAAACAACCTAGAAGATATGAGATATTTTTTTCTTGGTGCATGCATTTATTGATATAAACTTTTCTTCAGAACTGATTTTACTGCATCTCATAACTTTTTGGCATACTCTATTTCCATTTTCTTTTGTCTCAAAATATTTTTTGATTTCTCTCTTGATTTTTTTTGTCTAATCCATTGGCTATTCAAGAGCATGTTGTTTAATCTCC
>PITA01018443.1:0-40417 GCA_004023965.1 Spilogale gracilis
TTAAGACCTTTGGGAGCTTCTGGAGGAAAGTTATGCTCTCTGCCTGCCTCAAGTATCTGTCAACACGCTGCGGTTATAAGAACATTTAATTCCACCTATGTTTATGCCCAAATTTTGAGATCCCTAAAGACCACCAGGGAGCCAAGTCCGATGCAAAAGCAAAGAGCCTTTATTCGAGCTAGCTAGAGCTCAGTCTCCCACACTCACATGATGCAGAGAAAGAGCGATTTTCAAAAGCACAGCAGTTTTATAGGTGTCTGGTGGCAGTTGGTGGGAAGATGTTCGTGGCTTATGCCGGTTGGCCAAGAGTCAGTTGCGTTGGTGGCGAGATGGCCATTAATCCTCAACTTGCACTTTTATTGGTCAGGGTCCCGAGGTTGGAAGTTAACTGATTTGGGCGCCTCCACCAACCTGGCTCCCCTTTATTTTCCAAGAGCTGCTTGCCCATATTTCCCGAATCTGTTTTTCTGAGTAAATAGCAAGATGGCTTGAATTTCTAAATAGGTCCTTACAGCCTACATTTCCTTCTGCCTTTGTTTCCCTCATCAGGAGAGAACGAGGGAGAGGCGTGGTGTTTTTAGGTCTATACTTACAACTGGAACACCATCACTTCAATCACTTTTTTTTTTTGGCCAAATCAAGTTAAGAGGTCACCTCCGTTTCAGAGGCAAAGAAATACCTTCTTGATGGGAGAGGCTGCAAAGCTGTTGCAAAGGACATGGGTATGGGGAAGAAGAATAGGACAATTTTTTAATCAATATACTGTAGTTCAGATGGGCTTATATTCTAGAAAGAATGTCCTATCTAAACCATAGCTTTTCTCTGTTCTTCATATTACATTTCTGTCCCAGTAACTCAGAAAAATAATTTTGCCATGCATGTAACGATAATTCAATAAAATGATTTTCTTGTCCAGCTAATAAAAAGATGAGAGACAATTGAATAATAGCAGTCCAATTCCTCTGAATATTTAGGGAAAGAAAGAATCTCATGTCCTACGTGGGCTTCAGGGCCACGTTGACAATAGGTCCAAGCACCACCCTCGGCAATAATGGACGTTAGGGTCGAACTGCCAGGTGATAGTTAGACCCCAGAACCATGTTAAATTTTAGAAACAAGTGTAGTAGAACATTCTTGTCTTCTAAAGAATCAAGAAAGTTTTTGGAAGATCTGGTTAATTTACTATAGCAAAGGGTTACCAGAGCCCTGCTGCTTAGAGCTCTCTCAGCTTCAGTTCACTGTTGTGTATTTACAGGGTAAATTCTGGCTTTATTCTTTCTAAGGAATTTTCTAAAGTAAAATTCCCTCTCCTGAACTTCAGGGTCTATGGGATGCATGTTAAACTAACTCTCGCCTAATTTTTTAAACATAATATTTATTGCTGGGTTGTATGTATTCAATGTCTGTAGACACAGAGTATTTAAAAACATTCGCTTCTACTACTATTAGTGGCAAATCCTTCTACTTCACACAACCTTCTTCTTCTTTTTTTTTTTTTTAAAGGATTTTATTTATTTATATGACATAGAGAAACACAGCTAGAGAGAGAACACAAGCAGGGGGAGTGAAAGAGGGAGAAGCAGGCTCCCTGCTGAGCAGGGAACCCAATGCAGAGCTTGATCCAGAGACTCCAGGGATCATGACCTGAGCCGAAGGCAGACATTTAACAACTGAGTCACCCCGGTACCCCACACAGACTTCTTTTTTTTTTTATTTTAGTTTTCAGTACAACTTCCTGTGTGTGGTATTGTTGACTTGTGCTTGTAATTTGGCATTTTGAGGAAGACGTTGATGACCACACGAGGAGCCCAGTAATGGCAACGATGTCTTCAGCTCTCCCTCTTGTGCCCCTTCTTCCTGTCTCCAATCCCCGACCCTATCCCACAGCTCTCAGTCTGTTTTTCATCCTGCCATTATTGTTTCTCATAACATCAAAAATAATAATAAGAAGAAATAAGCTTCACATGAAGTGACGTGCGATTGATAAAGTTTAATAAATGACAAAATGACATCTACACTTGGTGTTTATGTTCCAAGAGTGCAGAGAGTCCAAAGATAAAGAAATAGGAAAATTGCTGCCATCCATAGACCATCCATAGAGACCTCACTAAGCTGTAAGCTACTCTCAAATATATATATATGAAATATGGAACATATTTATGTTGTCCTTCATTCCACTTCCATAGTCACTCACATTTTTTGAATTTTTGGCATGAATAACATAAGTACAGAGAGAAATAGTCACTCGTGTGGCCCTGCTCCTGCCCTCAGCTATCCCTATCCTCAGAACAGAATAGGAAGAGGGGCATCTGGGAGGCTCAGTTGGTTAAGCATCTGACTCTTGATTTTACCTCAGGGTTCTGAGATCCAAACCGTTGGGATCCAAGCTCAGCATGGAGTCAGCTTGAGATTCTCTCTCTCCCTCTGCCCCTCCCCCTTCTTGCCTATGCTCTCTCACTCTCACAAAATAAATAAATAAAATCTTAAAAAAAAAAAAAGAAAGAATAGGAAGAGAGGTCACAGTCTGATTCAGCTTTCACTCGGCTTCATCGTATCTCAAACTAATAAACACCAAATTCATCAATCCCCAGTGCTTCATAAAATAAAGTTATATGTACCAATGGCATATTAGAGGCAATAAAATACAGAGTTAAATCAATCATTTCCTGTTCTGTCCTCTCTCCACCACATCTCCCCAGTGACATAAACTGCAGAGTAACATTGCTTAACCTCAGACGGAGGAGCTCTGAAAGGGAGCTGTGCACTGATTTAAGAAAATGCATAATGAAAAAAATGATACAGCAACATTTAAATTATGTATAAATAAATAAGTTGGCTTCTATTTAAATAGCAGATCTGATTGGAATCTAACATGTACTTCTTTATAAAGACTGAGTTTGGCTAAGTTTATTGGGAATATTTCCCCAGATTATGCATTTTAAGAGTTTCTGAAATAGTAATTCAGGCTGTCTCTTTCATACGGTGGTACTGACTTCATATTTGAAAGACTTTAGGGTAAAAGGTGAATTAGTCTGGAGAGTTCCATAAACATAATTGAGAAAGATGCACATTAGCTATGAGTATACAGATTTCAGATCAATATAAAATGGAGCTTTCTAGCTTCCTAGACAAGGAAGTATAGAGTGATCTTGTGAGATTGTGAGGTCCATATCTCCAGGCATTTGAAGCAGAAGCTGTCTGCTTCTCTCAGGGATTACAATGAGCCAATTCTGGCTTGGGTGATTAAAAAAAGTAGGACTAGAGGGACTATCCTCCTCCAAATTCAGAATCAAAGATTATGTGGCATGACCCTAGAAAAAAAGGTCATACAGTCCATATTTAGAAAGCAAGTCCTAACTGCGAAAGCTATATATTCGCCATTTCTTGAAGGAAAACAAAAGAGCACAGTCAACATTTCTTTATTTGCTATCTGTATCTGTTTTACACCCAAATATGGCCCCATTCTTTTCCATCTCAGACTCATGTCTAACACTGAAGGGTTCAAAAGTATACCTCTGAAGATAAATCTTTAAAAATAGCTTCAGGGTACTCTGTAGAAACCGTTGACTTCACCAAAATAAAAATAAAAGCAAAAACTATCACTCCTGAAATAGGAGTAACTACTGTTCAGAATACTGCCTTGATGTGGCTGGGGAAAAATTTAAAGTGTGTATTACTCTGAAAAATCCTAGTAATACCAAAATATAGAAGAGTGTAACTCTAGTGGGTAATAAAATTCTCCCAAATCCCGACATGCATTTACAGCCTCATTCAGAGTTTTGCTAGTTCATTTCATTCAATATAACACATGAATTGAGCTCTTATAAATCCTACCTTTTGGACTTCTGTCCTGTTTGTATTCTTACATACTCCCTCCCCACTTCCTGCCTAACTTAGTACCTGGATTCCTATGTTTTTCAGTGGTTCAGCCATACAAACGTCTGGCATCAGATTTGCTCTCTGGTCTTACTGAATCTCAATTGTTATACATGTAGATTTTAACCTGACCTCTTCAAGCAGAAACATGATCTTGCCCAGAATGGAAGAAAGCACCTGACTGAGGACAGCTGACCATGCCCACAGGTCAACACCTTTTCCAGATAATCAGCTTTCTCAGCAGATGCAGAATAGGGGAGCCAAGTCACACTAACCAGCCCTGGATGAGACTGGCATATATATTCTAATGTGACTATATTTACAAGGTCATGCATAGTTGCAACCTAAATCTCTGCTGAGAGATTAAAACGTTCTATTGTATTCTCTGTAGAATGCCCAAAGGGACAAAATACCTATCATGAAGGGTTGCTTTGTCTTTCTTGACAGAATCTATTAAAAAAACAAAAAACAGGGGTGCCTGGGTGGCTCAGTTGGTTAAGCCACTGCCTTCGACTCAGGTCATGATCCCGGAGACCCAGGATCGAGTCCCACATCGGGCTTCCTGCTCAGCGGGAAGCCTGCTTCTCCCTCTCTCACTCCCCCTACTTGTGTTCCCTCTCTGGCTGTGTTTCTCTCTGTCAAAAAAATAAAATCTTTAAAACAACAACAACAACAACAACAACAAACAAATGAATGATGTATCTGTAACAAATTTGTCCTAAGTGTAATCAGCCCATTTTATGGATCTCTAGATCAATTTTTCTTTCTCATCTTTCTCCCAACTTTTTATTGCTTCTTTAATACCTTGGATTGAATCGGATTGTCACAGGATTCTTTCCAGGGTATCAAAGCTGAAACTTCCCTGATTCTGCTGAAGGAGCCACACGGTCCTCCAACATTGTGGGCAAATATAACTGAATTCAACTAAATCCCCCCCACCGTACCCCAGCTGCTTGGTTCATCCAAAACTTTGCTTCTCTGTCTCCAGAATGGGTCGTCTAGAATCAGAATGGTTTGTTTATAAACTAGGATCACAATATGTACAGGATGATTTATAAACCTATCTTGAAAATAAAGCATAGAATATCTGGTGCTTCTGAGCCTCTTAGGTGAGTTTTGATGCTCCCCCACAGGGTGCGGTATTTCGGGGCTGGGTGAGATGTCCTCCTAGGCATTTATGTGTGCAAGTATGGCTGAGGCCAACCCACAGGAGGGTGGCTTTCCTGGTAGAGATCCGTAAAAATACAGGCATATCTGGCTTGTGTTAAATTCTGATTCTGCTTGGCTCAGAGTGGAATTACATAGTGGGTTTTACTGAACTTCCGGTCAACTGTCTTGTGAGGGCCTCCTTCCAGGGCAAGCAATCTAATCCTGACCAAGGATGGAGTATAGCTGCTTTGGAGCTAGAGGTCATTGATGATTTCCTTGAAGTATGGTGGGGCCTGACCCAAGTCTGTTGATAGCAGCAGCCAGATCCCAGTTTTTGTTATTTGTTGTTGTTGTTGTTATTTTTTTTTTTAAGGTTATGGATTTGGAAGTCTTTGGAAACTCTGGTTAATTGTCTCATTTCTGTGGCAATGAGTAGTAGTAGCTCAGCAAGTATTAAATACTCTCAATAACCAGTTGACCCCTTCTTTTCTGTCTTGCTATATAAAGCTTTTTAATAATGTTTTGCATCTTGAGAAACTTAATTTTTTGAGTTTGAGTTTTTAATTTTCTATTATCTATTACCCCACTGATTTGACCTTCTCTGAGGTGGACATCCCTGGGGCCTAGACTCATAAACAGCTGCTTCTTTCTCCAGGAAGTCCAATTGACCTCACTGAGATTACAGTTGGCCTCCACTCATGCAATGGTGGCTTGATTATTTCGGATGGCTCCTGGACCCCCATAGCATTTTAGTAGTTGGTGCTCCACTGGGCTAGGCAGCTCCTAGGCCATGACTATAGGTGGTCTACATTAAGTGTAGAGCTTGATAACATCCTTCAGTGTTTGCGGTGGCACTAACAGGAGGTGCTCATGCAGTTTAAATCAGGTCATTAGATGTGCCACTGAATGCAAGACTGGGACTCATAATACCCCCAAGAGTATGGGGATGCAGTGTGACAGCAGCAAGGCATGTAGGAACAGAGCCAGGGCTTCTGCCATGAGGGTGCTCTTAGCAGCCAGGTTAGGACTCACATCCCGGTACCAAATGCAAATCTACCAGTCAGGGAAAGGGCGTCCTCTTTTCCTCCCAGGGCACCATCTTGTACCTTTATTTGGTAGCACACCCTTGGGTAGGAGTTGCCATTTGCACTTTCCAGGTCGTTCACTAATGCAATGGGTCCTTGTACAAATCTTAACTAATGGTCAGCACCAGGGTCTATGCTTACAGTCAGGAAATACACCAGTGAGTCTAACACCTGCTGGGAAAATTCACCTCCCATGGGGTGTTAGCAGGTGGAAGACATGGCTGGAGCACCTCATCCCAGCTGCAATGAGCAGTGCTCTGGGGTTCTGGAGGACTCTGGTGGTTTCCTTAGCCGCTGTACTTGAGGATAGGAGGCCATAGCAGCACTGTGCATATGTAGTAATGTACAGCACAGAGTAGCATGGAGGAATGCCAGCAGGCAGGAGACTACTTCCAGATAGAATTTGCCCACCTTTGAGAGTCAGGTAGTCAGCTATTTGCAACTAAAATGCATTTCCCCAGGTCAACTGCTGGCATGACTCTACCATACTGCTCAATACTAGTGGTTATGATTTGTTAAATATTTGTTAAGTAGAAAGAGGATGCTGAATGGTGAGCCTCCTTCAGCAAAAGACTACAAGATAAATTGAAATAAAGAAGTTTATTACTCACAAGTCATAGTAGAAATATAGGCAAACCAGGAGGGTCATGTGAGGAGGTCAAGGCAGAGTGGAGAGAAAGACAGAACCTGAGACACATATCTTTATTAGGGTCTGTGGGTGGAGGGCTTTGGACTTCCTGCTATGGCCAGATTGATCTATTCAAACCAAAAGAGCAGGATTTTGGTAAGCCCCACAGGGTCTTATGAAACAAATTTACATGTTGGGAGGGGCCTAAGGGACTGTGGCTCACAAGGACTATTGGAGAGTCATATCAGGAACATTTTGCTTTTTCCTTATAATTCTGTGGGCTCTTATCTAGGATATTAGGTTTCCTGAGGGGCTAGTGTCAGCTTAAGGCCCCCACAGACCACTTGGCCAGACAAAATGGATGCCAAGGCAGCAATACCATAGAGTAGCTTAGCTAAACTCTGGACACACCTGTTTTTATAAATAAAGTTTTATTGTAACACAGTCTTGGTCATTTGTTTACATACTGCCTATGGATGTTTTTGTGCTACAAAGCAGAATCAAATAGTTGTGGATGACTTGCTAAACCTAAAATAGTTACTACTTGACTCTTTCCAGAAAAGGTTTAGCAATTCCTGCTCTAGAAGTAGGGCATATGACTCGCACCACCAAGCAGAGTGGGTGACACAAAGCAGCTGCCAGCCAGCAGAGGTGTCTGAGCCAACATCTGAACAAACAGCCAGGAGTGTCAACCTAGCCACAGCAGCCGATCTTCTTGTCCATATCTTGCACCAGTTTGCCTTCCATTTCATGTTTCACTCCTGAGCTGCTCTGCTCTGTACAGCGGCGCCCCTGCCAGCCTCTAAGTCAGCTCACTTTCTGCAATGCTAAGACAATGAAAAGAACTAGAAGGAGGTTAGAGGGAGAGGAAGAAACCTGGGTATTTCTCTACCTCCACTCTGCTCCTGGAAGATTCTTGAGCCGTGGCTGTCCTCTCCCATGAATCCAGCTCCTGACAGTCTCTGTGCTTGCAGCTGTCACCTCTTAGCCTCTGGTCATATCCCTTCTTTCTTGTTCCCCCTGTTTAGGTGTGTACCAACTTCTTCCTGTTGCTAATCTTCATGGTCCCCTGTTGGATTGCCGGTCCTTATGTCTCCTAAGTAAGTCTTCCCTTGCATTAAATTCCCTTTGTTGTTAATAATTGAAGTGATACCTACTTTTCTTGATGGGGGTCAGCAGATGCAGGGAAACAAAGCAGCTCTGCTTAAGTAGCCTCTTTGTGGTGAGGTGTGGGCTTCTAGAATCTGGCTCAGCTCTTGGGTAGTGAGTGATACCCAGGCTCAGTTTAGGATACATTTGAGTCACATGTTGAGGATTCTCAGGAACACTTGTGGAATAATAACATTCCTAAATGAGCAGGTAGGAGCTTGATTTCAGTGAGACACAGGCACAAATATTAATGTGACCTCAGTCATGGTGTGGAGAAAACCGGGATGTTACGGTTACCAAAAAACCTTCCATTTTGAACTCTTGTGCTATAGATTTGTCTTTATATCTAACACCAGTCAACATCTTCTTTAAAGGTAATTAACAGAGTTACCATTTATTCTGTGAAAAACAAAAGAAGAAATTGAAGGGATTTCAATCTGATGTTATTTTCATTCTTGTCATTAAAGAGACACATGAACTTTCAGACCCCAATGTCTATTTCCAGTTCTCCAAGTCTGGAAGAGTCTGGGGACCTGCAGAGGCCGCTGTAATTTCAATTCATAGTTTGATAGGAACAGTCAGCCCTAGTTAAATGTCATCAATGGCTAATGCAGTTTGGACAGTTTAATTATGTACTTGTCTGAACACTTGTCTCACTTCTGGTGACTTCAAAGCCGTGTAGTTGTCTTTGGCACTAAAATTTGAAAAGTGTTTTATAATCATTTTTATTAGTGCTTCCTCACATTAGATCACTAGACAAAAAATGAGATATGAAGAGGTTAAGTAACTTGACCAAGACTAGACTGAACTGACAAGAAAAAAATTGAGAACTGAAACAATTAGCTAAACGGTTCACCCAATATTAAAAGCACATCTTTTATATGGGGGAGGGAGAGGTGGGAGGAGTTTAAATTACTAAGCTAATTATCTGGTAATCACTGCACTTTCAGATCTAAGGATAAAATTCATGATTCAAGTCACTGTTAAAATACTTAGTGTATTTCACAATGTGATGTTTTTTTATTAAAATTATGAACCCTTTGCATTGTATTTAGTCAGACGCCTTTTTGAAGCGTTACATATTTATATCGCCACCTAGTGGACTGATTTGTAATGAAGGCAGGCTTATGGCTTGGGGAGGAGAACGTGAGGAACAGATTCTTCTCGAGCAGTTGGTCCCTAATGGACACCATATCTCTCCGTGTCTTCACCTCTAATGTTGAACCAGAAAATTTTGCCTGCATATCGGCTCCCAGAGAAAGAAATTCAGAATAATGTTATTAACAGACATGTTTTGCCTCCTCAAGGAGAAACAGATGAATGAAGTTCCCAGTGGCCAGGAAAACATGAACATATGTTAAAGTCATTAATGGCTGTGTTGCTTCTGTTTAGCAGCAAGGTATAATGACATAACTAATTTACCTTTTCCTAATTATGAGGTGTTAACAAGGAGAATAATTATGACAGAGAAGATAGAAATGGTGATATTCTTTAAATTAGAAGTAAAGGGTAAATCTAATAGACAACACATTTCTTCTGCTAAAAACAATACATTTTATAGAAAACTGATTCTATATGACCATTATATCTATAATGTTCTTGGAGATTAATCGGAATTCTGTTTTTGTGTATTCTTTCTTGTTTTCCTATAAGCACTTTGGGACAGTGGTTTTTACTTAAATAAGTGGCTTGTATCTGTCTGTTTCCATGTGAGACAATTTTTCAAGTCATTTCTGTTGGATATTTTTTAAAATGTAATACTCTTTGTCAGGCAGTTTTCCAGGGTCATTTCTGTAGCATATTTTTTGAAATGTGATATTTCTTCTATGTCCAAGTTACTAAGAGTTTATGCTTTTGCTTTTAGAGACAATAATGTTCTTGTAACTGACAGTCATCTTTAAAAGAAACAAACTTCTTTCTTTCGAATCAGCCCCTCTATATCTGTACCACTCCTTAGGTTGAGACAAGAATGATTAAAGACATCCTCTGTATCATTTAAGCCTTGCCAGCAATTATGAGAACCAATAAAGGAGCCAAATTCTCAACATTTACTTTGAGATTATTGGGTTATTACCAAATTTTGTCTTAAAAATAGAAACTATTTTGCCTCATCAAATTACCATATTTGCACACATTTTTTAAAAGATTTTATTTATTTATTTATTTGGGAGAGAGAGGGAGGGAGGGAATATGAGCAAGGGAAGAGGCAGAGGGAGAAGCCTGCTTTCTGCTGAGCAGGGAGCCCAATGTGGGATCATGACCTGAGTTGAAGGCAGAGGCTTAACCAACTGAGCCACCAGGTGCCCCTACAACATTTTTTTCTCATATATTTATCATTCCTCTTCTAATTATTATTAGTTGATTGGTTAAGCATATTAAAAAGTCTAACAAGAAGTACCTGGTAATTATAAGTTATATAGAATATTGGAACCTTAAAATCAGTTGAGACATCAGGCAAAGATTTCATACCCAGCAGTTTTCTTCAGTGTGCTGGCATGAAATAAATACAAAAAGTGTGTGTTTGCATTTGGAACTACTGGCATTTTCTACTAAGTGAATGACTTTTTAAAAGGATTGAGGTCTGATAATGCATCTACTTATAGAGGTATCTACTTAGAGATATATTATTAATTTTAGTCTCACCCATGAAGACATGTATTGGATAATCTCACATTTACTATTCACAGTGAAAACAGTTCTTTAAGTAATATATATATATATATATATTACTTATACATATATATGTATATATATGTATATATGTTTACATATGTTTATATATATGTTTATATATGTTTATAACAAAGAATTCCACAGGATGTGAGACATGTGAAAGAAAGTTAGAATATATAAAAATTTGTTAACCCTTTTGGGGTTTCCAGTAGGCTCTGGAATGCATATGTGTGTGCATATATGCATGTGAATATACATATTCAGTGCTTAAAAAGTTGTGGATATTGCAAATATATATTTAAAAATGTTTGTTACTAAAAATAATAAAAAATAAAATTTTTGTTATTATTATTTGCTGTCCAACTAACTTATACTCTGGTGATATTATTATTTTTCCCTTTTTATCAGAAACTTTTAATTTTAACCGCTAATATTAAACAAAATTATAGATGTGTATCATTTAAAGGTTAAAGGGTATTTTTGGAAATATTGAAAAGTTGTTTTTTGTTTTTTGTTTTCAACCAACAACTAACTGTCCTCTTCATGCTTGCTTCTATTTCCCATCCCCTGGAACACAACCAGTTTGATCTCTTACAGATAATCGTTTTGGTATTTACATTAATGTTTTCAAATACTGTGTGGTTGTGTAGGAGGAGGTCATCAACAAAATGATCAGGATATGTGGAAAGACATTTGAGTCCATTTTCGAGAGTCTGAGATAGTCCTCCCTGCCCTCCACATCCCAGCTCATAAGGCATGGACACCCTCTGGCAAGCAGGAAGCTGATGCCTGGCCTTGGATATGAGCCTTCGGTAGCTACAGCAGATTGGGTGCATACAAAGAGTGGCCATCAGAGTGTCCAGGTGGGATAACATATTGCCAAGGATGCTGCATTGCCCTTGAAATATTTGGTTTGTGCATTGACAGCATGCTTGCCTGCTCTACACCTGCCCAGGACAACTGTCAAAAGGCATCAGGGGCCATTCACTGGAGTTCCCAGATGGCAAGGGATTAGTAAATTGATTATATTGGTCCCCTCCCTGCAAATGTTTTGTGGTTTGTGTGGACATTGCGTCCTGTTTAACCCAAGCTGTTTCCAACTGACATACAAACCAGGCAGCCACCATTAGGGGATCAGAGAAGCTGAATAACTATGTACCCTCATGGAGTAGTGATCAGAGGTCACACTTTAAAGGTCATGATGTACAAGACTTGCATCCCCTCTATAATCCTCAAGCAGTATGGTTAATAAAAAGGAAAACTGAAATATTAAAGCAGCAGATTAAAGCACTAACAGGTAAAACCACCTTGGATGTGAGGACTGAATTATTATCCCAGGCTTTAGGACATATGAATGACCAAGTGGGAGGGCTTGTTGCCCCACATAGCAGGCTGGAGACCTCTGCTGAGGCGCACGATACTGTGAATGGGGAGAAGTCTTAGGAAACAGTCATTGCCTCAACTCACCATGAATCAACACATGATGCTGCTGAGAACATGCATCATGCTTGGGAAAGGACTTACTACTGGAATTTGCAAGGGGATGCACTTTGGGGATGGGTGAGCTATTTGCACGCCTGTGTGAGGGAGACTACTCAATCTCTACTGGGATGTTTGTCCTACAGCAAACTGGACTTGTTGAAAAATACTCTACCTGGAAAGGAGCACACACCATTGAAGGAGGGGAGAAGGTGAGGACTCTGGTCTGGCATATCCAAGGCTCCGTCCCTCTCCTTGCTCCTAACTGTGCTGCCTGACCCAGCTAACTTGCATGGTGTATACAACCGGGTCAAGTTGTTAAAGCTGTCAGCCTCCCTCACCTCAAGGCAAGATGATCACGTTCTGTTTCCCACTGGTGCGATCATTCGACTGCTGTCTTTGTTCCCTCCATGGGCCTGAAAGATATCACAGCACACCTAGGAACCCTCACTAAATTTGCCCAATAAGCCTTAAATGATAACCAAATAACCTGTTTTTACTGAACTCTGAAATGTTTCTAAACAATAAAACAGTCCTCCAAAATAGAAAGGCCCTTGGTCATGATTAATGCTTTGAAAGAGGGGACCGGTGCCATTATTCAAGCAGAATGTTGTGTGTTCATACCTGATAAGCCTGTTAATGTGCCATCCTTATTAAATCCCATAAGGACAAAAGTGAATGCCTTGAGCTATCTGCCTCCCAGCCAAGGGGACTTGGTAGATCAGTACTCCAGATCATGGGGCTCTTGATAGAAGAAGTTGTCACTGCTTAGGGGAATTATTGTCCTAACCTCTGTTTTCTCTTCCATGTGCCTGAATTTTTGTTGTGGCATCTTCTTCCAATGTAGCCAGATAATTGCCACCGAAGTCACCTTCCAGTTAACAAAACCCTTGCTGACTACACAGGGCACATGTTGGAAGAGGGTGGTAGTAAGACCATAAGGAGTGGTCATGAGGGATGGTGTTGGAGGAGGTTATCAAAATGATGTGACCACCCACTGACCCATAAGCTGGACCTGAGCATTTGGAGGTCCCACTCTCCTTTCCTGTTCTTGAAATATGTGTTCTGCTTGCCTTCTGTGCTCCCAGAAGCTGCCCCAAGGATGCAGTCTTGAGATAGTAATGTGGCATTGAGACCATCTGGACAATATATGTGTCTTAACTCAGTTAAAACCTCTATATAAACTTTTAGGATTTGACAGGCAGGCGTGAAGATCTATTTGTGTTGTGGCTGTCTAAGACAAACCTCTCATGTAAGTTCCTTCCTTATTAAACTTGCCACCTACTGGTCTGGAATGATCTTCCCTTACTCTCTTCCTTCCCTCCTCCATGTAATGACACTTTCACATGACACCTGGGAACTTCCAGAGGTTGTAAGACCACAGATTGACATCTTGCTATGGAAGTGAGAAATCTGTCCTTTCCTTCCCTCAACCCCACAACCTGAACATTCTTCCCATACTCTACACGCACATTCATAATGTCCAAACATTGTCATTTTGTATAGATCATTTTCCAAGCTTACATTCTTCTATGTTAATTATAATTACAACTGAACAATGTGGTAGGAGATGATGACATTTACTTTCCTGAACAATTTTTTTCTTATCTTTCTCTGGAAGGGGATTAATGATTGCCTTATTTCTTATTAGCTTAATTTTCTATGATTTTTTAAAAATAATCTACCTCGAAGCCTTTAGCCAATTGCCTATATATTATCTCAAAAGCCCATATGTACCAGGTATTCTTTTAAATGCATCTTCCCCAAGAATTCTCTCCCAGAACTTTCTGTCCTGCCTCTATCTAGGGTCCTGAAATTTTCCTTCACAGTCTTCCTGGATTTGGATCTTGTCTTCTTCTAACCCTGACTTCTTTCTTCGATTACTGTCCTATTTTGTGTTGCATGTTCTAAGAAAGGATACAAGGGAGGTAAAATTTTGAGGCTTTGTCTGTCAAAATACTATTTTTCTCTCAACTTTGATTGAAAGTTTGGCTGTGTGCATAATTCATGTCTGGAAATGAATTTTTCTCAGAATGTTGAAAACATTCTTCCACAACCTTCTGGCTTCTAGTGCCCCTAAGTGAGACATCTATAGGCACTATGATTCCTGATCTCTTGTATAAACTTGTAGAAAATTCTTGTCCTGAATACTCTGGCTTTATATGACAATAGGCTTTGTTGCATGTCAATTTTCCTCTCTTGGGTGGACTTTTCCAAGTCCTTTAAATCTGAGATGTTACTTCCTTTCGGGAGAATTTTCTTAAATTATTTTATTGACACTTCCTTCCTGTTTTTTTTTTCTTATGTTTGGATGTTAAACCTCCTGGATTAATAGTCTAATTTCCTTACATATCTTCTCTGTTATCTATTCTTGTCCTATTGTTCTATGTCAAAGTGATTATTTCTATTTTATTTCCCCAAACTTTTGTATTCTCAGAAGAAATCTTTGCTCTATTATTCTGTTCTTATATTACAGCTGCAAAACCTATTCTCATCACTCAGAATATTAATGACAATATTTTTACTATTTTTTCCTATGCATAGTCTTCATTTTTTTTCTAATGTTCTGTTTTTTTCCTTTACTTTTAATGTTAAGGATTTTCTCAATCCAGTAATCATTGGTTGCCTGTTTATATCCAACACTGAGATACCAACAATTGATGAGAAGGTCATGAATAGAGCATGCAATATATGGGTTGTTGTAGGCTGACTTGACTGAGCCTTTTAGCTGAGGGATTTTAATGTCAAACTTAGGCTGGTTAGATTCCCCAGAAAAGAATCTTCAAGTCTTTTGCCCAGAGGATAGACTATACCCTGTGTTTTGGAAATTAAGAGGAGAGAAGGACTGGAGAATGTTAGCATCCAGCATATATGCATCTGTTTAATCCTCAGCTTTCCCTCATATTTTTGCATTGATGTTTTCTAGAAGGGAAGAGCCGTTTTACTCTTTCCAGAAAATAAAGCTCCACTCTTTTTTTTTTTTTTTTTTTTTTTTTTTTTGTAGTAAGGGAGAGGCAACACCCTAGTGTGGAGAACAGTGGATAATGACCTGCTTCATAAACAGATCTTTTTTTTTTTTTCAATACAATCCCCTCATTTCCACATTTAGAAGTACCTAATATGGCAGCCCTCTCACTGAAAGATAAAGCTCATGTCCTCTCTCCTTGAATCTGAGTGGATTTATCATTAATTTGATCAATAGATTATGGAAGATCTGAGGGCCATGTGATTTCCAAGTCTTGATCAAAAAAGACTTTGCAGCTTCCATTTTGCTGTCATAGTCCTGAGCCATAGTAATAAAAAGTCCCACTTCCTTGAGACACTGAAGAGGCCATCTGTAGACATTCTAGTCAGTTATCCAACCCAAACCTGTCTTTGTGTAATATAGCTCAGTCATTAGACTGCAAGTTAAGAAGATATCCTGGAAACAGGTTCTCTAGCCCTGGCTGTTCCTTCCAGCCATTCGAGTCATCTTCATTTTAGTCCCAGATATTATGGAACAGAAAACAGCCATCCTCATTGCACACTTTCTGAATTCCTCACCTATAGAATTTGTGGGGATAATAAAATGGTTATTGTTTTCTATTACTAAGTTTTGGGGTAGTTTGCTAGACAGTAATAGATAACCTACTTATTTTATGAGTCACTGAGAATTCTGGTCCAAGACAGGTTGATTCTTGGATTTCTTCAGCACAGGTTTAGGATTCTGTTTGCTTAGGTCTGTTAAGTCCTTTGCCACTAGTATAACTATGATTTCCAAAGTCTCTTTTCTTGAGCTCCTAGTCGTTGTGGGTATAGGCTTTTAAAAATAAATCTCTTCACACTCACTTTAGAAGAGGGTCTAAAGGATGATTAGGAAGTACATACATCTCACCCAAGAATCCACTTTTTTTTTTTTATTTATAAATATCTAATCTGGCTCAGATATAGTCTACTTAACTGAACTGCACGTGTAAAGCTTACCATGAGTTTTATTCTCTGTCCTACTTGTGGGGCTGGGTGCATTTAGTGCCAAAGAAACTCCCCACTATCCTGGTAGGTGTTACTGCTGAAAATCCTGATACCCTATTGACTACTGTGCATAACTAAGGCTTTTTTTATTTGAACCATGCCTGATAGTTAGAGAAATATTACAAATTATAAAATTATTTTAATTTTGAGGGATGCCTGGGTGGCTCAGTAGATTAAGAATCTGCCTTTAGCTTGGGTCATGATCCCAGGTTCTAGGATCAAGCCCTGCATCACGCTCCCTACAGGGAGCCTGCTTCTCCCTTTGCCTGTTGCTCCCCCTGCTTATGCTCACATTTTCTTTCTCTGACAAATAAATAAACAGAAATCTTAAAAAAAAGAATTCTCACTAAGTTATTTTAATTTTGAAATAATCCACTGCAACTATATCAGATAACAGTGTCATTTATGTGTGTGTCCCCCTTGTTCGTTCTTTTTCACTAAGACATTAAAACACCTCAAACACTGGATATATTGATTTCATTATAACTTCATTGTAAAAGAGAATCTTAAAAGCAGTGTATAGATGCTACCATTTCATTTTCTGGAAACTTCCCTGAGACCATTTTCTTCCAGGTAACACTTCAGCTTGGTAACAAAGTTCTATATCAGCTAAACCCATTCATTAGATTTAACTTGAAATTTCCGTTCTTTCCTGCTGGTCAAATTGCATCTTTTAAACAATACTTCATGTAAGATAGTCTTTTGATCACATTTTTTAATACAGCTCAAGATGCATTTCTTCTAAGAAATCTTATATAGTGAAATAAAAAGAGCTGTATTTGTCTTAGAAGAGCTAGGTCCATGAACTAGTGTCTTCTTTAAACTGTTGCTCATTTCCTCTGAGGAGTGGGATAATTTGTTATCATCTCTGAACCTTGAGATTATCATTATTCACCAATAAATGGAAAGATCAATCCCTTCCCCAATGTGTGTATTTGTATGTGTACGTGTGTATGTCAGAGAGAGAGAGAGAGAGAGAGAGAGAGAGAGAGAGAGAGAGAGAGAATATACTGGAAAGAATGAGATTGTTAAAAAACATCTGTACACAAGCGTAGTGAATTACTTAGTTTTAAACCAATGTGAGGTGACCAATAGTAAAAGTGTCTATATCATTATGCTATGTGTATCTACCTCACATCTGGCTCCATTTCATATTTTCACATGTGTTTTACTTGCCTCAAAAATTCATGTAAATATGTTTTATTTTATGTGTCCTTGAAAAAGTTTTGATTGAAGATGGATGTAAATTTTAAAATATATTAAATTACTTAAACATGTTTAGGCTATATATTTCACTTTAAATTCTAGTAATATTTATGTTTCTAGGCCCTCACTAGGCATATTTAAGAGAACAAATGCATTTTAATGTCTCTGTGTATATTATTACATGTATTTATGATGTAGTCTCAGAATTATTTCCTAAATGCATCATATGAGTATTATATTCCCAAATTAATTATGATCAATTTGAAGATAGAAAAATTGCATCATGTACTTTATTTTGTCCTTCTTCCAAATCCAACTAGTTTCAGATGGGCAATAAACAATTTCTAAATGCACACAAAATATATTTGACAAAACATTTCCCAGCAAAATGCCAGGTAGGGAGTGGCAGGTGGAGAAACTCTTTTATCTTACACTTCCAACAAATGACACAATTTTATACCAATCTCGTTTTGCCATTTTCAGTTATGTAGTTTCTCTAAATTTCTTACCAAAATTTATTTTCTACTGAATATGTCCTAGTTTTATATACAAACATTTACTCCGGCCTCAAGTGAGTCACTTTCTTTCTTTCTTTCTTTTTTTTTTTTAAGATTTTATTTATTTATTTGACAGAGAGAAACACAGCTAGAGAGGGAACACAAACAGAGGGACTGAGAGAGGGAGAAGAAGCAGGCTTCCTGTCGAGCAGAAAGCCAGATATGGGGCTTAATCCCAGGTCTCCAGGATCATGACCTGAGCTGAAGGCAGTCGCTTAACCAACTGAGCCACCCAGGTGCCCCAAGTGAGTCACTTTCAATTGGTCTGTAGTTGCGTGGACATTTGCTTCTTGATTCCAAAGCAACATCTAATACAACTGCCTGACTGCCCATATTTTTTTACACAGAATGTGAAACTGAGTATTGGCATTGGTCTGTAAATTTGAAACAAAACGGGAGGTGGCAGAAATTTTCAAATGAACCTCAAAACACTATGAAGAGGAAGAAGTGATCTTACTATCTCAAAATATTTAACCTCTGGCCTTATCAGCCTAATGATGTAAGTTGTCTGGATAGCTTTAAAGTGGGCTGTGGTAAATAAGCCTTCCATCCAAGTTAGGTTTTTCAAGTTGAAGCTCTTCCCTGGAGCAAGTTCACAGAGTCAAGAATTGACAAGAAATTCTTCCATCATTTTATTTATGAAGGAGAATAGAACTACAAACCTAAATAATCACAGAAGCTCAATATGTGATGCCAATTACTGCACCTTCTGGGTAGCCAGCCTTAAAAGTGGTTTTTCTCCCAAAATACGTTCAATCTTTCTTGCTCCAACTTTCAGAATGTGGTGATTCAACCACAAAACAGAGGCTGTTTGAAAAAGCATCTCCATTATGTATCTTGTGAATGGCCCAGTCTACCCCTATAGGAGGAATGTAGTTTTGGTAATCACAGATTTTTTTTTTTTTTGGCAATAGGTGATATGCAAATGCAAAGAAGTATGAACTGCATGGCATAGATCCATTGTTAGTGCCTTGCTACACCACTCATTTTCATTGTGCAAGCCTCTAGGCTTAAGTGGATTATAATACAATAATCTAATTCAATTAAATGGGCATCTGGAGAACAATGCAAATTTACATTTAGTGTTCATAACTTGTTATGTAGCTTTTAATATTTCACATCATGTACTATTCATGACACTCCTTGTATTCTACCTCTCAACATTTTCCTGTTTCTTATGCCATTTGTTCAATTTAAAGTTTTAGCCAAGCGTTTATTTTATGTGAGTTGCATTGAATGTGAAGAAAACAAACCACATACCTCCCTTACTATACAGATTAGATTTAAGCTTTTTCCAGAACAAAGCTTGTGTGAGATGAATAGTTAGTGAAAGGTATGACTTTTTTTCTATCAATATTTAACAGAAAAGAATTTGACTCTGCATTCTCTTCCCTGATAATTAACACTCATTTTGATATCGTAGATGAAAGGATTTTGTATTCATTTTGTTGACAGAATGATTTGAGACCAAGGAGGAAATGCTGTCTGACAACCTCTGCATATTCTGCTTTCTGAGGAGAAATGCATTCTGCTAGCTGTCCAATCAATTATGTAGACAAAATGAATTTCATCATAATTCTGTCAACAAAATGCTAACTTGGTTAAATTATTCTCTCCACAAAATGAATTAACTTAAAAATCCTTTTGTCCACAAAATAGATTTAAGCATTTAGTGGAGCCTTGTAAATACTATCGTCTGTTGGTTTAGTATGTGTAATGCAAATATGTGGATTGGCTATGTCAGCATTTCTAGTTCTTTCGAGGTTATGGACCTGTGTGTTGTAGCTTCCCTTTTCATTTAAGGTCAAGTGGGGAGCAAAGCCAATTATCCAGAGAATAGCACATGGTAGATAAATGTAGCACTGTCCAAAACTACTATAAGTTAAATCCATTTGAACATCATATATTTTTAGAAAGTATAATTTAACAAGCTTGCCAATTAATTAAGTCTTTAAAATTAGGGCTTCAAATTCAACAGGTCATTTCAGGGATAATTCTTCATAAAGAAAAGAGATTGATGGTTCAACTTCTTGACAAGTTACTGCTAAAGAAAATAAACTGTTAAACATATTACAATATATCATTTAAAAATTATTCAGTATCACCTTCTGTGATTTTTTTCTCCTCTTTGGACATATAAATATTTTAAAATAAATGCTTTGGTAAATGTATGAGATGCAGATGGCACAATGTATTTCTTTTAAATGAAAGAAATTATTAGTTGACTTCAGCTTACATTACTTGATAGCAAGTTTTGAAAAGCACGGTTCATCAATGTGATGTTCAAGAACATATAACAGTCATTTATTTTAAAGCTTGTTCATGAAAATGTGAAATAGTAGATATGAATAATAGAATAATAGAATAATATTTTTCTTTTTTATTACTCTATCTGACCAATCATGTAAAGTGACACATTACACCAAACCTAAACCCAATTAGAATACAGAATTTTTAAACTATTAGTGTCTTTGATTTCTATAAATATTTTATTGGCTTTGTAAAGACAGTATTGTCTTATTCCAGTAGTTGTCAAATTATTTAATTTGAAAGATGGTCATTTTCATATCTCATCTTCCTAAGGTTCTCTTTTTATTTGATTGGAATAGAATTAAGCTAGACAGAAAAGAAGAGAGTTAATAGGAAAATGAATAAGATAATTTATTTTTTCTTAAAGGTTTTATTTATTTATTTGAGAGACAGCAAGTGCGAGAGAGAGTGAGAGCACAAGCAGGGGAGGGGCAGATGGAGAGGGAGAAGCAGGCTCTTGGCTGGGCAGGGAGCCCAATAAGGGGCTCAAACCCAGGATCCTGAGATCATGACTTGAGCCAAATAGTTGTTTAACCAACTGAACCACCCACGTGATGATTTGTTGCACAAAATATTGTTCATGTTAAGAGGCATAAGATTTAGGGGAATTAGAATTTGTGACAATATGAAAAAGAAGCAACTTTCCCAAGCAATGCTTTCTTAAAATTGATAAAGTCATGCTATGTTTAAAACCAAAAAAATGGTATGACAATTCTGTACTACTTAAAATATAATGTTGTCAAGGTTTTAATTGTCAGAGTGAAATAGACATATTACTAGTAAATGGTGTAGGTACCAGATTTTTTTCCTGACTAACAAATACAGGTCATTGAGCTTTTTTAAATAAATAATCCCATTGTTATATGCCTAACATGGGAATAGTAACTGGCATCTAAATTATCAGCAATATTTATTCAATAGTCAAATAAAATATCATAAATTTCCCTTTTTTCAAAGTACACAAGATTTTATGTAGCTTAATCAAGAGATATAATATTATGCTTTCCCCTAAAAATGTTGGTCTCTTGTCATAAATAGCAGCAGTGTGTGAAGAAAAAGTAACATGGAAAAAAATGTATTGCCGGATTTGTCTGTTTTTGACAGAAGTGGCAAAATTCTCATTTACAGACACAGCCTAGTGCTCTAACGTGATTTGCTCCTGTTTGGATCATACGTGTGTATATGAATCAAGGTCACCTTAGTTTATAGTGATATCTTTGTAATCTGTTTTGTATAGAAGACACACACTTTTTTAACTATTGGATTTAAGAGAGTTCCAGAGAATACATGATCCAAGTCATACTACAAAGGATAACAAAGTTAAGGGACATTGACAGAGAAAAATAGGTAAATGATTTGTGAAGTACAGACTGACGGTGGGCTGGGTGGGTCAAGTGTTCTTACACAGTTCATAAATTCTAGTCAGAAAGAATGACTGGCTAGAAGGTCGTGGGCAAGCTCTAGATGTACATGGAATAACATAGTCCTTACACTTGAAAACTTTGAAACACTATAATTTGAAACTATTATTGTTATTCTCAAAATCTTTGCTAGAGAGGCCATATCCTTTTCTATTATTTATAGCCACAAGTTAAGAATTAATGAACTGTATAATACAGATGTTCCTCAACTTACGATGGGGTCATGTCCCTACTGAAATCATACCTTAGACTAGCTTGTCTTAAAGGAGCACAGAACATTAGCCTACAATTGGGCAAAATTATCTAAAACAAAGCCTGTCTTATAATAAAGTACTGGAAATCTCGCATAATCATTGCATTCCATACTGAAAGTGAAAAACAGAATGGTTGTTTATGGTATTGGTTGTATTGGTTGTTTATCCATGATCACTGGCTAACTGAGAGCTGTGCTGGCCATGGCTGCCCATAATCATGAGTATCATATCACGTATCACTGACCAGAAAAAAGAACAAAATGCAAAAACTTGAAGCACAGTTCTGCTGAATGCATATGGCTTTTGCATTCAAAAGTGAAGTTGAAAAATTGTTTAGTTGAGCCAAAGTAATTCAGGGACAGACTCTATATACAAATATAATGCTAATTAATTATTACCTTCAATAATTAATTCATAATTAATATGTAATATATAACCCATGGCAATAATATATATAAATAATTACTGTATAATATACAATGTAAAATATAATATTTTAAGTATTCTATGTATGATTTTATCTATACCCAGAAACAAAGCAGGATATAAATATATAATTACACAAAAAACAGATAGATTACCAAAAGAAGTCTATGAATCACTAATGATTAAATGTGAATTATAGGGTGCCTGGGTGGCTCAGTTAGTTAAGTGTCTGTCTTCAGCTCAGGTCATGATCCCAGGTTCCTGGATTGAGTCCCGAATCAGGCTCCATGCTCAATGGGAAGTCCTTTTCTCTCTGTCTCTCTCTCTCTCTCTCTCAAATAAATAAATAAATAAATAAATAAATAAATAAATAAATCTTTTTTATTTAAAAATGTGAATCGTATAGTTCATGGGCTGATTCAAAACATATCACATAAAAATGTATAATATTTTATCTTAATTTTATACTATAGATGATCAACATTGTGAAAATGATTTTATGATAGTAGTTATTCCTTTTTTATTTTCCTCATTTATATTTTCTGTTTTCTTACAATAGTACATGTTGCTTTTTAATTTTAAAAAAATTAAAAAATAAGATACATATTAATAAACACGTTAGAGTAATACATGTACAATATAATACATATTTTAATAAATGACATTTACAATAAATTATTTTTCCAGGCTCATGTTTTATAGTACATATGAGTTTATGTGAGTATTTTTGTTTTTGTTTTTGTCTTTTTAAAGATTTTTATTTATTTATTTGACAGAGAGAGAGATAACAAGTAGGCAGACAGAGACAGGAGGAAGCAGGTTCCCTGCTGAGCAGAGAGCCCGATGCGGGCCTCGATCCTAGGACCCTGAGATCATGACCCGAGCCGAAGGCAGAGACCTTAACCCACTGAGCCACCCAGGCACCCAATATGTGAGTATCTTTGTAAATATGTTGCAGTAAGTACAATCAGAAGAAATCTGTATGCTTTTGTATTCCATGGACTAAAAATATTAATCACCATTTTATGTAAGATTAATGCCAAAATGCTTATAACTTTTAAGGACCATGTATGTTTAATTTGTGGCTATATTATCACCTAACATAGGGTCTGGAATACATGGGTGAAATGACAATATTTCCATCTTTCTTCCCCTATACATAAGTATATTAGGGACAATAAAGATTGGCATCTCTTTACTCTTTTTTTTTTAAGACTTTATTTATTTATTTGAATGCAAGATAGAGTGAGAGAGAGCATGAGAGGGGAGAAGTTCAGAGGGAGATGCAGACTCCCCGTGGAGCTGGGCATCCCTTCACTCTTGATTCAGCCATCTGGCTTCTGCTTCTGTTGGTCATGTGCTTTGCTCCTTCCCCCTCACTTTCAGCTTTACTCTAGCCAGCTCTTTTTGCTTTTTGGTCAACCCTGAAAGGGTCGAGGATTTTGTCTCCCTCTGGTGTGGCTTGTTACTGCTTTGGTAGTGTTCGGCATAGGTGTGATATTGAAAAGGTCACACTTCTACCATCTCAGTTTCTTACTTCCTCCCAAGTCACCTTCTACAGATATTCTGATAATGCAAAATTTACCAAGGCCCAGAGTTACTGAAGGAAAACACAACATAGGAAAAACATATCCAAGTGTAAGGTAAATAAAATTGTGACAATAGTCCAAGAGAATGGAACAAAGAGTAGAGTTAGATTGTCCCACAGCCTTGTTCTTCCGTCTTAAGGCCAATAACTTCTTTGGATTCCAAGAGAGTAAAGAAAAGTCTTTGTGATAAAGAATGTGCCCTTCCTTGGGAGTTCTTTCTCTTCATTTGTTTTGGTCTTACTAAAGGATTGTTTTAGGTCATTTCTTTGGAAATCAGACTCAGAGGTGGAACTTTGCATACAGAATACTTATGAAGAGATACCCTCTAGAAATTAGCTCCCATAGATGAAAGGGAAGGAAGCAGGAGTGGGCAAAAGAAGGAGTGAATCTATGAAGCAGATCTGAAGACTGGCCAACCCCACAGGAAGCTACGGTGCTAGAATGTCCATTCAGTGTGGTGTCAAGTGGAGCCAGGACAAACTTCTCTATAATCCTTAAACTAAAACCTGTGCATCAGTCACTGAGAATGGGCTTCCCAGGGTAGAGACATAACTGTGAGCAAAGTCGCTCTCTGAACCTAAGAAATTCCCTGACGGGGCTATCTGCTGACAGAACTCCCAGCAGCTGGGAAACAAGACCTTCCTTCATTGGTTGGGGACCTAGAAGGAGCAAAACAAAATCCATAATGGATTTACCCCAACCAATTCAATATTTTAACTCTAACAATATGGAACAATAAATGTTCTCAGGACCAATGACTTAGTCTAAAATGAAAAACATAATGCTGTGTCTGTTTGCATATGAGAAAGTGTGAAGAGCAGGAGATCGGTTGGGGTTTTTAGACACCGCATTCTTAAACAGGTTTGAGTACGACAGGACCCCGAATTGTCTTTATTTCCCACCAAATTTGACATAAAAAAGTTTCTCTTCATTTTTCCTAGGCTTCTGGGTTATAATTATTAGATTAATGATGCTTTCATACATAGCTCCCCAAACCAATAATTCATAAAGATGGTTAAGTCTAAATCCATACTGAAAAAGGGGAATATTTGTCGTAACTATAGTACACCTATTTCCACCAAAAAAGTAATAAAAATTTATATTACAATACTCACCAGGGTTGGTTCCTTGTATTTACTCTTCTTTTATCAGACTGTGCCTTAGAATTGATGCATAATAAAGAATGTTGCCCCAACTTTATATTCCTGGAGAAATTATATTCCTTCTTCAGGTCCCAGGCTAGGTAACATGCTTCTCCAGTGAGCTTTCCCTAATTCTCAACGTGAACTGAAGCTCTCTCCTTTGTGTTCATATAGTAGTCAGTGAATAACTCCAATCATTTACCTCATCAGATAAAACTGCTAGTTTGTGTGAATTTATTACTCATTGAAATTAAACTCCTTGAATGTGTGGTCTGTATTTTATGCATTTTGGCTTAATAGTAACTAACCACCAATTGTCACAAAGTAGGCACTGAGCCAATAGGTATTTGTTACTGAAGGGGAGAATGGCAGATCCTGTACTACCTCATCCTGGATAAAGACCAGAGGATTTGGGTAAAACAATTCATTGTGTAATATCTACTGTCCGTTAGTTGAAAGCCT
Organism: Spilogale gracilis; assembly: GCA_004023965.1. Lineage (NCBI taxonomy): Eukaryota > Metazoa > Chordata > Mammalia > Carnivora > Mephitidae > Spilogale > Spilogale gracilis. The sequence continues at coordinate 25,418 of PITA01018443.1, forward strand.
ACTGCTATATAACAGGCTGGGAAATGGTGCTATGTTATCATTTTGCATCCACAGGCCAATTCTATGATAGACCTGCACAACAGATGTTTTGAAACTGAGGCTTAAAAAGGTTAAAAAAAAAAAGTTGAAGATAATATTGTTAACGGAGGGCAGATAGAGAGCCAAATGACACAGTTCTGCTCATTATATGAGGCAAGACCTGAGTGGAGTTGCTCAGATACCCAAGATTGGTAAATTGTATGGTTGCTTCTTTAGACAATATAAGGTTCAAATGAAATATTGCATGCAAAATTTTAAAGTCGGTTAGCAAGTGAAATTTTAAAGTTCTAAAATTCCTCGTTGTCACAATTATTTTTGTTATATTAATATTCTGGGAGGCTTTGGACTTAAAGATTTTGTTATTGAAATAGCTTCCATAACTAATGTTGTGTTCCATAGGAAAGGGGGATCTTGATCAGAAAGCTTATTTCTATTATACTTTCTGTCTTCACCAGAAAAAAAGCAAAAAGTGCTTTACACCAATGTTCTGTATTTTATATTATAATTACATCGATTCCAGCAATTTTATCTTTGAAAGGAATAATAGAAAAGAAGCATTCTATGGTAAGCAAAGAAGAATATTGGTGATAACTTCATGTGAATAGTGTCAGTCTTTTGAATTATCAGCATTACACAATAAATAGCATGTGGGAGTCAATATGATAACTTGAGATTGGCTATATTATATCACTAAATACCATTTCTCATCTACATCTATTTTTGTATAAGCTGAGAACTTAATGTTTAGTAGAAGTGAAAGTGAACAATAACAGGAGCAAAATGTTGCATTAATATTTAATGTAATGCTTTTTGAGAGTATAAAGGGAATAAAACCATTCAAATGCAAAGCAACCTGCAAGGATGCCTTCATTTTAAATGTTTTGCTAGGAATACTTTTATTTTGCTGGAGTTTTGCTTGTGAGAAATAAGAACACTGTAAATAACTGTAAGCTTAGCTTCTAGCATTTCCATATGAATCTATGAGGGCCTCCTCACTTTTCCTATGATTCTCTAAAATAGTTCCTAGACCTTTGTATTTCACATATCCATTTTAGGTTTGCAAACTTTTAATTTTAAGAAATAAAAATGCTTTTTTTCAAAAAGCTATCATATAACTCCAACCATAATTTTATTAAATAAAAGCAATTTTAATGCAGTATTTATCCCCAAAAGATAATTCTATAATTGAATATATCTCCTTTTATAAAAAAATTATTTAAATAATTATCTTTTTTCTCCTCTTATTAAAGGACACAACATCTAAGTTTGACATATAAAATAATTTTCTTTTTCATCTAAGTTGAAAAAAAAATTCACAGTTTGACTCTGGACTTGAAATGGGTGTGTTTCTATGGCCATTTCTAGTAGTAATTTATGTTATATTTAATTAAGTAATTAAATACCTGAGAGACGTCACTTTCCTTGATGTTTCTCAGATGTTACTTAAATCATAATATATTCTATGCTTCTGCTTCTTTGATTGCATATTTTAAAATGTTAAATTTCAATAAGAAATAAATGCTCTATAAAAGAAATCAATGAACATTTTATAACTTAGGAAAATGAACTATTCTTTTAAGGGATATGAACCAGAGGGTGCTTTTTAATAATAATCATTTTATCTTTTTCTTGTTATTTACAGAACAAAATGAAAAAGGCTGCCTAATTCCCAAGCTATTATATCACAACATCTGAATTTATGCATATGTTCAAAATGGCTTCACAAGCTTGCAGAGAAGGACATTAATGCCAGTGGGAGGTATGATTCACTACTTTAATATGTTCTCTTTATGGATTTCAAGACAAAATAAAACATATATGATTTCCAGTAAGCAACTGGATAAATAACACTTGAAGTAAAATGGTTAATTTTTTTTCCTGTTCTCTGTGATTCTGATAAACTCATTGCTAGAAACTATGTGCATCCTGAGAAAAAGGAAAAAAATAAGAAAGAATCTTAGAGTTGAGAAGAAATAATAATTAAAGATTTTGATGAGAAAAAGGAGATAAAGTAAAAATAAAATACTTGGTTAAATGATATCCAAGCAAAGGTGTGCATTAACAATTATGATTTCTTGACAGACACAACACCGAAGAGGAAAACATATTATTTGTCGGAGTGCATGGACTCGGGGTGCCTGGGTGGCTCAGTCAGTTAAGTGTCTGCCTTAGTCTCAGGTCATGATCCCACAGTCCTAGGATTGAGTCCGGCTCGGGCTCCCTTCTCAGTAGGGGTGTGCTTCTCTCCCTCCCTCCCCCTGCTCTTGATCTTTCTCTCTCTTTCAAATCAAGAAATAAAATCTTAAAAAGAAAACCTCAGAGTTCATGGAATCATAAGTGGAAACAGTTAAATTCCAAATGGTTTTTAAAGAAGTTTGGAAAGTTGAATTTTCTCTCAGAGACTATAGAAGCAGCCAGTACTAAACACTGAATCTAGCATTTCTTTCCAGGAGATTATGATTTCTCATTATTCACATAACACCAGCCAGAAAAGCAGAAGTCAAAGAATGAGTCTTTTAACTTTTCCTATTCAAAATTCTGAGCTTTGGTATTTATACATTTACCATCAGGTTGTTGTAGTGCAACTCTGGTGAGGAGTTGGGTATCACGAAATCCCTTAGGGCAAGACCTCACCCTGCTGTCTTTTAGGAATGACTTCAGGACCAAGTCATGCTAATGAAGCATGGTCAGTAAGTAGCAGAACTAACTACTTAAAAGGAATGGCTGGGATCCAGAGAGCAGAAAGCTGAGGGAATGGGTCAGAAGTAACAGGTATTTAGAAGGCACTGCAATGTCAAGCTATAAGGAAAGGAGACTATATAGTCAAGGTGGAAGGTCATCCATATTTGAGATGAGCAGTAGGTAATGGCAGAAACAGTGCTAATGGAGCAGAACACAGGATTATGACCTTTAGATCCAGGCAGGAGAACTGGTATCAGTAAATATAAAATACCTGTAAAGACACCTGATTTTGTAAGAGTATAAGAAAGAGCTGGAATGGGGCACCTGGGTGGTTTAGTCCTTTAAACCTCTGCCTTCAGCTCAGGTCATGATCTAGGTGTGTGGGGATCAGGACCCATGTTGGGCTCCTGCTCAGTGGGATAGTCTTCTCCCTCTGCCCCTACCCAGTGCTCATGGTTTCTCAAATAAATAACTAAAATACCTTTAAAAAAAAAAAAGACCTAGGAACCAGAGTAGCTGAGACAGTTTTTAGAGGATCAAAGCAGTGAACTGAGAGTATAGGTATAGACTGGAACCACATTGCTGGGGATACAGGAAAGAAAATTGGGGCTTAGTCATAGGAGAATAATGCAAAACTCAGATAACTAGTTACAGCCAGATGCAACAGTGGCTGAAAGAGACAAGACTGATTCATTAGCTAGCAAATATTTTTCTGAGTTTTCTCACTGCTACCCTTCCTTCAATCTAAACTGAGCTCAGATTGGTGGCAAACATAAACCAGAAAATGAGATTTAACTGGCTCCATCTCTGAAGATTCTAATCATTATGTCAATACTCCAAAAGGTTTGTAATATTACTCATCAATTCAGAGAATCAGTCTTCCTTTCAGGGTTCAAGTTATCTATCCGGAAAGTAAATTAGACATTACACAATTCTTCCCAGAGATCTACTGGAGGAGGAGGAAACTGGCCATAGGTAGTATGGGTAGTACTAGTATAGAAAGTACCCTATAAGCAGCATTACTTCCTAAAGCTTCTGTACTAGCATGAAATGATATACAGCTACAACTTACCTGGTAAGTGTACTGTTTATATTGGGAGTATTCTTACCTCTGAAGAAAATATTGATGTGAACTTAAATTAATTTAACACATTTTATTCCATTGACATTTATTTGATTATGATTATGTGACAAGCATTGCACTGGGGCTTGGAAATATAATATGAATAAAACAAAATCATACTTGTCCAGAAGCTTGAGTCTAGTAAAAAAATACACATAAAAATATACTCCAAAGCAAATGTTTATGAATCAGTTATAAAGACAGCAATAGGACTATGCGCACAATAACAAACTCACTAAGAAGCACAAAAGTACAGAACAGAAATGGCTAACTTTGTGTGATGGGTATTGAAAGGGTCAACAATGAACTTCATCATCTAACTTAAAAAATTTCCTAATCTTCTTCTTTGTTTTTTAAAAATTTTATTTATTTATTTGACAGAGAAAGAGATCACAAGCAGGCAGAAGGGCAGACAGAGAGAGAGGAGGAAACAGGCTCCCCACTGAGCAGAGAGCCCGATGTGGGCCTCGATCCCAGGACCCTGAGATCATGACCTGAGCCAAAGGCAGAGCCACCCAGGTGCCCAAAGATTTAATTTAACCCACTGAGCCACCCAGGTGCCCAAAGATTTTATTTATTTATTTGGCAGAGAGAGAAAGATCACAAGTAGGCAGAGAGGCAGACAAAGAAAGAGGGGGAAGCTGAGCAGAGACCCCAATGTGGGACTCAATCAGGACCTTGAGATCATGACCTGACCTGAAGGCAGAGGCTTAACCCTCTGGGTCATCCAGGCATCCCCAATCTTCTAAAAAGCCAAAATTGAGTGGAATTATAATATCATAGGTTTTATTTATTTATTTATTTATTTATTTATTTATTTATTTATTTATTTATTTTAATCAAAGTGGGAGGTAAGGGGACTTGAGAATAGGTTGAATTATTTTGTTAATTTTAGAAGTTAAGAATAATTCACTAACATTTCTAGACCATTGCTCTCTTACTCCCTTTATAATGCAACCGATTTTGAATCTGAGAGACCACCAAGGAGCCAGTACCAATGCAAATGCACGAGGGTTTATTTGTAAGCTCGAGCTTGGGCCCAAGTACACCTGACACAGCAGAGCAGGGACTTGAATCCCGAAGTTAAGGGGCATAGCAGTTTTATAGGGGACAGTGGCCAATGAGATTGTAACATACATAGAAAGTTACATAGTCATGTCAGTCCACATGCAGGTGGCCAATTGAATTACAATTCACCCTATAGTAACTGTTTGACCTAACCTATCACTCTGGTCAGAATTGGCGCCCAAGTTCGTTGGGCAAAGGCAGGGTTTACTTGTTTACTTCTTTCCTAAGTGGGAGTGTTTTAAGTGATAAGCAGATTATGTGGGTTTAGCACAAGATGGAGTTAGTCTTAATCTGCTTGTCTAGGGGTAAGGAATTTTTGTTAAATTTCTTGGGTCCCATACCTTTTCCCATCCACTGAGGTACCATAAGTCATGATGCCATTTCATCCAGAGCAAATGCACAGAAAAAGTCATTGTTCGTTTGTGGTGTCTAATCACAGCCCTCAGCTGTGGAATAGAAAGTTTCAGGAAACAAAAGAGATATTCATGGAGCCCAATGCAGGCCTCAATCCCAGGCAAAGGAGAAAGGAAATCCTGAAATCCTTCTATTCTTGATAAAAAAAGAACCGGTTTGAAATTCTATTTCCCCTTTTGTTTTAATAAGTACAATTTAAAACTCTAAAACAAATATGATTTATATTTGTAAGAATTTTTAATTAGAGAGCTATAAATCCAACTAGGACCAAGTACAGTGTTTGATACATAGTATCTCCTAATAAATATTCATTGAAGTAGTTAATGGGTGAATGAGTTGAAGAAAGAATTAAACTGGATATCACAAAAAAATTGAGATCAAAAGGATTATTTTAATATCTCTAATCCATTCTAATGGAATTATTTTTGACCTTAAGAAGACCATCAAAGTAGTGTGTGACTACAGTATTTTTTACAGCAAAAGATATAGCCTTATTTAATTCAGGGAGGTGGTAGAGCTGATTATGCTTATCGAACTATTCAAATGAAGAATGCAGAATTACACTCTCTGACCTGCTGCTGTACTGTTTTTGCGACCTTGTTTAAGTCACTTTATCCCAGGTTCCTCAATGGGGAAAGTACATAGAACTGACAAGCAGTTTAATATTTGGGTAGTTTTAGTACTCAGTATCTTAATAAATAAATAGATCAATCAATCAATCAATCAAAGTTGCTAGTGTTTAAGAACCTCTGATAGAAAGGTATTAATACTGGCTGGTTATTTTTAATCCATATCATTTTATGGTTGTAAATGTGGAATTTGTGAATTCTGTATGAAGGTAAGACACCTCCAAACCACAGAACTGGTATCACCATTTTGAAATTTTCCTCCACAAAAACTTTATTGGGTCCATCATTTTAAGTTCATGTAGAAGTGGTCTATTCCAAATAAATTAAAAATGTTATGGTTGGGTATTACAAAGTATTACTATAATTGGCTCAATGATGAGCAATTAAACTTTAGCTCTTAAGGAATGTCATTAAAATTCGTTAGACGGAGTCCTGTCTCACTCTCCCTGTTGTCCTTTTGGAGACTCTCATTAAACTCTAAAGTAAAAAAGAAGCAAAATTAAGTTACTGATTGATTACACATTGTCATTAAAAGGTTATTTGCATTTTCTGCAAATGGACAGTTTGAGGACAAAACATGAGTCCCACGGAAGCTGCAGGGTCTGGTGATTGGGCACAGATTCTAATCTCATCTTGCATTCTGCTGTTGATTGCTATTCTTTGTGTTGTGGCTACAAAATCCCAGAATAGCAGTTACAGGATGAAGATGCCATCAGAGATTATAAAAATGAATTTGACTTTATATAGCATCTTTCATGTGCCCTGTGTTTTAAAAATGGAAAAGAGAATGCATGGAAGATACTTTGAATGGCAGAAACAGAAATGAACAACACTATCTGCAGAATGGGTATAGTCCAGTCCAGGGGCAATGGAAACTTTTCCCACAAGAATAAGTAAAGCATATGCTACTCCAGGGTCATTTGTCCACATCGAAAGACCTCAGTCTCTATAATACAGCCTTTGGCCACATTCTAGAACTGCTAATAAGAATGTTGAGATCGTTTCTGTTTTATTTTTATACGGGCAGAGTTCCATAGAATTGTTTAGAAAACACTGTCTTATTGACTTTCTCATTTTCAATCAGTAGATGAAAATAATATCCATGTTGGGTTTCTAGGACTCACAGCATGACAACAGAGAGAGTGAGACAGGACTCCGTCTAACGAATTTTAATGACATTCCTTAAGAGCTAAAGTTTAATTGCTCATCATTGAGCCAATTATAGTAATACTTTGTAATACCCAACCATAACATTTTTAATTCTTCAGCAAGCTGCAGAGGGGATTGGAAAATTCCAGTATAAAGTGATTTCTTTTGTCCTTGTCTTGTAACCTATCATAGAAGATATTTTGAGAGCAAAGAAAAACATAATTAGATGACAAATTGCCTTTTGCTAAAAACAGTGAGATAAGATTGACCTACTCATATATATATATATTCTTCAGGATAACCTTCTCTAAACACCACTACCCCTCTAATGAGGTCAGGAGGCCTGCTGTAGAATCTCACGACACTGTACTTCATGGCACTTGAAGTGATTGTTACATTACCCCTGATCAGTCTGTCTTGCTATTAGACCACAACGTCCAGGTTTTCTTGCCATTGTGTCACCTGTAACTTGTACAGAGTACATTCCGTTAATATTCATTGAAATGATGAATAAATTATTTAAGAAACAAGCACCCTTATCTCCTAAAAAAACACAATTGTCCCCAGGATCTTATTTGTAAACATATGTATTTAAATAAGACGTTATCTTCATTTTAGATCCTAGAACTTAACCATGTTAATTAGAACAAATTCAGTGAGCAATGGTATCTAAGACTTTACGAGAGAATTTCCAGTCAGCTCACTTTCCCTTCCATTCAGATCCTTATTGTCAATTTGTGCATACCCAACTCGGAAAGGTCAAGCGCCCCTAAACCAGCTGCTTTCCAAAGGGAGACATTCTGCTTCACTAAGAGACCATATTTAGCTCATTTAAAACATTTCTAGACAGAAGGGGAAGAAGCAGTCAGTATAGCCAGGGGGATTCACCTACAAAAAATTCCCGTGTAAGTAACAAAAATTTTAGGACAGAACTGTGGTAATAATATTTTAGAGATGTAATTATAATTACATGGTGCTTTTCTGCCTAGGGGTTCAAGACATTATTCCATTTGTCCTCCCAGGTAGCTTTTTTAAAAATTATAAATGGCTCATCACCACAAAAGCTAAAGAAAAAAGAACAATATTAACACTCAAGGGCCATTTTCTTGATTCATGTAGATTATTTATCCTCCAATTAAAGCTTCTTCATCCAAAAGATACCAACAGAAAAAAATCACACTTATTCCTACTGTTTCTTAAATAAAAATTATGGGAATCCATAGCCCATTTATCTTAATAGTCATTTTTCATCATTGTCTTTACTCTTTGTCTCAGATTCCCAGCCAAAAAAAAAAAAAAAAAAAATACTGAAAAAAAATCTAGGGATTTAAGTGCATGTATTTTTTATTTATGTTTTAAGGAGAGACTGAAATTGAGGTAGAGACAGAAAGATGATAGATAGATCAATTAATTGATCGATCTTTTAGGATTCAAATTTGGGGAAGTATCATCCATGATGAGACTCAGTTAGAGCAGCATAAAAAAGACCTGATTTTAATATGGTCCTCTCTGGTATAGACATTGAGTAAAGATCATAGAGAAATCAGGGTGTCTCAATTTTCCAATGAAAAAATAAATTAAGGGCTTGAACTTCTTTTGTAGCATTCATAAAGGGCTCTTTTACCTAGATAAGGTCTCCTCATCCTGTTTACTTGTTATCCATGTCCTGAATCTCCGTAATTTTTCTTAATTCTTCAGCATGCTCTGATTGCTTTGCAATAGAGAGATCTTCTATTTCTGCATCTTGTCCTATTGTTCCACACCCCTACTTTTGCAACCTTTATGTTCTTTTTTCAAAAAGTCAAAATGTTTCAGAAAATTCTACTTATGTACTTATTTGTTTTTTTGTTTTGTTTTCTTTTCTTTTCTTTTACTTTATTTTCTAAGTGTGTTAAGTACTTATTTGGAATAGGAAGAGCAGCAACATTGGTTAGGCTTTAATTAGGAACATATTGACTTATTTACTATTTGACTATTTACTCTCCAGTTGGAAATATTCAGTTTGCTACTGTGATTATAAGCAAAGCCCTCTGCCAAGTTTTGAAAGTGATTATATTGGTTCTTAACATCATGTTCCTTCATGAACTTTATACCCATTCAGTTTTTCTACTACTTAAATCAATGCAGAATGTACCTGGTTCTTCCACAAATGAAGAAGAAAGCAAAAGTGACCCAAACTAAGAAATAGGCAATGTTAACCTTTGTTTCCATAGTTGTCCATTCAGCTGGATTTTTTTTCTTTTCCATTCTTTGGAACGGCTACCAAATACCCTCGATTATATCATTGTGATTGTAATAGTTTGTCCATCATAAAATAGAGAAGTATACAAAATCTGTCATTTCCCTTTGACTAAAATGTTGTCGAACATATTTGAAAGATTAATATTTAATTGTGTGACAAAAGAAAAAAGATAATCAAGAAGGAGGTAAAACAAATTAGATCTTTAATACTGGTGAAAAAGCAACACTAAGTGACAGCCACTGTGTTATGAATTTGATATCCATGATTATGTTGAATACCTACAATAATCATGTGCAGTGACTCTACCCATCTGTATTTTGCAAATGAGAAAGCTGAAGTCCGGTTAGAGTAAGTAGATTTGCTAAGATTACAGAGCTGGAAAATGATGGTAAATCGTGAAGTCTGATGAAAACCTAGCATTGTGATTTCAAAGTCGTACTTTTAGTCACTCTTTCATACTAAATGACCCAGAACATGCAGGACTCCTTGTTACCTATTTAGCTGCTCCTTCTTCACTTATAAAGGAAGCTCTTTAGACATAAAGCTCAGAACTGCATTGCTTATAGAGACCTGAAGCCAAAAATCAGAGAATGGATCCTGGGAAGACTGGGCTGCCTGAAGGGAGCTTGTCTTCTAGGTCCAGTCTATTTACATTCTTAGGATACCACTAAACTCCAATCAAAAACACTGAATTATTTTTTATGATATTAGATAATTTAGGATATTGAGACAGGCTGAAAAAAATGAAGCTAGAACAACACATTTTATATTTCTAAGAAAGAAGTGGAAACTTTTTACAAAGATGGCATAGTGACCTTGGCTTTGACACGGAACAAGTTTATATGACGTTAACAGAGGGATAGTTTGTGAACAGCAAGGTGAGTAATCAGTAATTAGCAGGAAGCCACAGAGGGCGCATTCATGTCTACTTTTTTTTTTAAAGGTTTTATTTATTTCCTTGACAGAGAGATAGAGAGAGAACACGAGTAGGCAGAGTGGCAGGCAGAGGAAGAGGGAGAAGCAGGCTGTCCACTGAGCAGGGAGCCTGATGCAAGGCTCCATCCCAGGACCCTGGGACCATAATCTGAGCCGAAGCCAGACACTTAACTGACTGAGCCACGCAAACGCATTGTTAGGCCTGGAAAAATGTTGCGGGGTAAGTGTATATGGAGCTCAGCTGTATACTTACTAAAATGTAATATCTTTTCAGTCAAGATGGAGTGATAGGAGATATTTAAAGAGAAAATTCAACAGATAAGTACTTGGGTTAAATAGTATTTGTATGTTAGTTGAAAGAGTGTCCTATGGCTTGTCATATGACTCTGGACTGAGCATTGACATAATAAAAATTATCCTGGTTTTCACTGAGCAGACTGCAGATATAGACATCAAATTTAGAGATGAAATAATGTTGAGATGGCTTTATGATAGATTGAGAGAAAAATTTTTACAGACTGTGTTGATAAAAGGAATCCAATAAAATGAGGACAAGACTAAGATCTTAAAATAGAACACTGTGAGGGTAGAATTATGGAGGTATGGCTTAGCGATAGAACATGTACGAAAAAAAGAAACTCAGGGATTTTTGTCAATATCGAATTCAGTATGAGAGAAGGATATAGGAGGACTTCAAACACTGATAAAATTATTAATAAGAAGCATTAGAAGAAGTCAAATTTCTCGAATGATTCAGGTAAGAGTTCTACTCTTTTCTGTGTGCTTCTAGCTTTGCCTGGAGTATTTGGTTCAACTCAGGGCCCTACATTTTAAGTAGAATTTAGATAAACTAGACAGTCTTAACAGAGACAAAGACAGAATGAGGAGAATAGAATAAAATTATATAAAAAATTGAAACAGGAGTTTGCTTAGGAATTAAGGAAATTTAGATAGAAATATGCAGCTATCTTTGAATGTCTTGATGAAGTGCCATATAAAGGAATTAATGAGGAGTTAGGAAACTGTTCTGTTTACATGGAAAAAATTTTCAGAGTTAATTAAAGTGGGAAAGGAAAATGCTGGAGTGCTTTAAATTCATATACATGTGACTCTTCACTTTTTACTCTGAGAGTGTACCTTGTTCTAATTAAAAATCAAAACTCTTGAAGGAAGTAACAAGCGTGGAGTTTGCATGTTCTTCATCAAGAGGAATGTTCAGACCTAAATGTATAACCACTTGACAGTGTTACTATAGAGAGGATTTAAGTATAAAAATGGATAGAATTCTTTAAGTATTTCTCTCTCTCTCTCCCTCTCTCTCTCTCTCTGTTATGATAGTCATCATATAGTATGTCATAAGTTTTTGATGTAGTGTTCCAAGATTCAGTGTTTGTGTATAACACTCAATGCTCCATGGAATATGTACCCTTCTTAACCCATTCCCTCATGCCCCTCCTCTCTAATACCCTCAAGTTGTTTCTTGCAGTCCACAGTCTCTCATGGCTCATCTCCCCCTCCAATATCCCCACCTCCCTTCATTTTTCCCTTCCTTCTCCTAATGTCCTCCTGGGAATGCTATTGAATTTTTGGAAGAGCAAGATTTTGTTTTACAAGACTGTCCCACACATTGCAACATGCGAGCATCTTTACCTCTTAGGGCATCAAATGCCAATGGTATCTTTCAGTACTTGTGGTATCCAAAAATGCTGGTAAACACTTCCAAATGTGTCCTTGAGTGGATACTCCTCTCATGCTTAAGAACTCCTATAATATTAACTTTTAAAGTTATTTTCAATCCCAGGTTTGATTGTAACTGGATTGTCTATAGGAATATTAAATTTATAGTTTGTTACAAGTAGTTAAGAATACTGCCATATCTTTTTGTTTCTGAGTTGTGTCTGTTCTTCCTTCCTACATTCTTTCCTTCTTTCCTTCCTTCTTTTCTTTAGATATTGAGAGCTTGATATGTGAAGTCACTGTCCTTAGTGCTGGAGAGATAATACTGAACAAAAAAAAAAAAAAAGAAAAGAAAAGAAAGAAAGAAAGAAAGAAAGAAAGAAAGAAAGAAAGAAAGAGAGAGAGAGAGAGAATAAACCTGCCTAATAGAAGATGCTTTTTAATTGGCTATGGGATAATATGTCTCCCTGTGCCCCCTCACCACCAATGTTGAAATTTGCTTTGAAAGGTTAAACTTATCAAAATACCAACCTGGCTACCCCAGGAAGCAAGGCTTGAAGGCTGAGTAAATTGTTGGATTGAGGGAATGTGATTGGATCTAGGAGACAGTCAGTGGCAGGTTTTCTTGGGTGGCAGGGATTGGGGAGTGCTCTAATTCTGAATCACTGAAGAAGACCATGAGCATGAAGATGCATGTGTGGAAGTAACATCCTACCTCCTGGGGAATTCTGTGGCCGTGGGGTTTAGCGTGGAGCTGGCTGGTGCCGTCACAGAGACCTCTTTTCATATGGAACGTGCAAGTCTAAGCCAAGAAAAAGAGTCCAGAAAAGTTGCCTAATAGCTGAAAACAGAAGATCCCATCACTTCTTTGGGTGGAAACCTGGTCATTTCTATGAGCCCCAAGCTTTTTTTTGTTCATTTATTTGTTTGTTTCTCCAAGAAAGAGAGGAGAGGCCTGAAAAATGGCTGATACAGGACTTTCAACTAATCATCATGGATAGAAATTAGGCCAGTTTTTATTTTGGTTAAAAAATATAATACTCTTGCATCTGATTATCTTGAAGAAATTGACTACTGTTTTAAAATACAATTTTAAGCATGTTTGTTTCACATTAAATGAGTTTTATGAATTAGGAAGAAGTTGAAGAGGTATTTAGGGAATAAAAGAATATCTTCCTTGCCTTTAAATCTTATAATATTTAAGACTAGGCCTGAGAGTTAACTTTTCTTAACAGTTTTGGTTACTGACATGCAGCTGATGAGGGCATGAATGAGTGAATGGCTTGTAAAATGTCCCTATTTTTTCACAGAATGTCTGTGTGTGGGGGGGAGCAGGGAGTGAAGATTCACTGTATAATTTGGTTATCTTCCCAAAAGATTTTAATTAAAGCATAAATATCTGTGTACTTAATATAGTTATTATATAATTAGAAAAAAGTTAAAAACCCATATAAATATACAGAGACAATCATATCAGAAATTCTAAGCAAAATGTTCACTTTACTTAAACATTAAATTTAACTCTGAGGTCCCTGAGGTTCCAGTGAGGTTAAGAAGACAAAGATATCAGTTCAACAAATAAACATTTTGACATTGTTCTTCCCTGAAATTAGTGATTTTAACCAGATTATGTACCTTAAATTTGTGGGTGATTTTGTAAAACACTATAATAAAAATATGCCCCAAAGCAGTTAAATATATAGACATGTTTTATAGGGCATTTCCTAAGTCAACTTTCAACCAAATTATTCTACCTATGATACTAAAATAACATAACCCTATTTAGACATTATTTTAATATGGTATTTTTTCCTTGAAAAGCCTAGAGTAATTTCCTGTTATTTATTTAATCTTCTCAAGTAAGAAGTTAAAAATTTCTCCCATTCTGGATTCTCAAGTCTAGCCATGCATGTTTTTATTATTCTTCAGCTTGATTTTTGTTTTGCGGTGGATATGTCTTACTTAGCTATCTTATTATTTTAAAAATATTTATTATTTTTTTTGAGAGAGCACACACATGGGCATGAAAGTAGGGGCAGGTACAGGGACTGAATCCTAAGCGAAGACACTGACTTCTACTGATCTCTGAGCCCAACGTGGGCTGCATCTCTGGTCACTGAGATGCCGACCTGAACTCAAATCAAGAGCCAGGCACTTAAGTGACTGAGCCACCCAGGTGTCCCCCAATATTATTATTATTATTACTGATACTATTACTATTAAATAGCACTCTATTCTGTAACATCAGTACAAATAGTACTCAATTACTTTTTCTTTTGTCTCTAAAAATAATTTTACATTTTCTCTATGTTCAATTTTGAAAAAGCATGTCTCTCTTATAAATCTACTACACATCCTTCAAGACTGGGTTCAACATTGCTTCTTCATGAAAGCTTCCCTGATTTGCCATAAATCCTTTAACTTCAGAACTGTTTAGCCCTTATATATGTATTCTCATTATAAATGGTTTCACATGTTTGAAAAACACATAAATTTGTTTGCCCACTGCTCTTTGAACAGGGAAGTCAAGGAGAGACTGAAGAGACAGATCATTCCAGATTGGTAGGTGGCAGGTTTAATAAGCAAGGGAACTCACTCATGAAGCTTGTCCGACATGGCCACAGAATGAGCCACACTTGCCTGCCAGAATCTTACAAGTTTATACAGAAGACTTAGCTGGGTTCAGTCACAAAGGTCATCCACATGGTCTCAATGACACATTGCTCTTTTGAAGCCATAACCTTGAAAACAGCTCCCACTGTGAGAATGGTGGGCAGAATATATATTCCAAAAGCATAAGGTAGATAGTGGAGGTAAGAAGTCTCTGAGGAGCCATTTGTATATCTTCTATGGAGAAGTGCCTCTTCATGTCTCTTGCCCATTTTTTGATGTGTTCATCTTCTTTTTGGGTGTTGAGTTTGAGTAGTTCTTTATAGATCTTGGATACCAGCCCTTTGTCTGTAGTGTCATTTGCAAGTATCTTCTCCCATTCTGTGGGTTGCCTCTTTGTTTTGTTGACTGTTTCCTTTGCTGTACAGAAG
>PITA01018444.1:0-40337 GCA_004023965.1 Spilogale gracilis
TTTTTTTTTTTTAAAGACTTTATTTATTTGACAGAGAGAAACACAGCCAGAGAGGGAACACAAGCAGGGGGAGTGAGAGAGGGAGAAGCAGGCTTCCCGCCAAACAGGCAGCCCGATGTGGGACTCGATCCCGGGTCTCCGGGATCATGACCTGAGCCGAAGGCAGTGGCTTAACCAACTGAGCCACCCAGGCGTCCCGAAATAGCTGTTTTTATATTGGTTGACTGATGGCAGTTCTACATGGTTCAATCTACTATCATCAACACAAAGAGTCAAGACTCTAACACAGGACATAGCATCATCTCATCTTCTATTCATCAATTTCTGATAGTAATGCCTTAATTATTTGGTACTCTTCCAGTCTTCTATTTCACCAACTCTTTGGGCTGTACCCTCAGTACAGACATCCTCTGCTCATTTTTCTCAAGTCTGTGTCCGCAGTCCCCTAACACTTTCCATTTAGTCTTGGATGGTAGTCAAGTCCTCTGCTCCCGAGATTTTAGCTACCATATGCATGTGGGGGACATTATCATCTGCCACCTATGCCTGGCATTTCTTTAATTAAATTCAATATGGCGCTCTTATAAAACATGCCTTTCTCATTCTAACTGATCACAAAGGCAACTTCCTCTGGAGCAATCTTTGGTTCTATGCTACTCCTGCCTCAAATACCTTCTACTGATTGACCTACCTTGCACTTACTTTTGTACTTATAACCCTTTCATTAGAGTCACTTATATCCAAACTCTGAGATAAGTTTCTTCTTCCTCAATGACAGAAATTCCAACACATGCCACTTTAATAAATTAATTCACTCATTTTATGTATTCTTACTTCTAAATTCATAAGCAACTATATCCCTCCCCAACACTAATGCATACGAATCTTAATTTGTATTTTAAAAATACTTAGTGATTCTTCATTTACCTAACTACTCCTATACTACCTGTGTTAATATTGACCAAGACTGTGACCTGCAGATAAAGGTGTCTGATATAGTATTTATAACACATGACAAAAAAAAAATACCAAATACATGCAGCCATTTAAAAATCTGTAGTGAGGGATGCCTGGGTGGCTCAGTTGGTGGAGCGACTGCCTTCGGCTCAGGTCATGATCCCGAAGACCCAGGATCGAGTCCCACATCAGGCTCCCTGCTCGGTGGGAAGCCTGCTTCTCCCTCTCTCACTCCCCCTGCTGTGTTCCCTCTCTGGCTGTGTTCCTCTCTGTCAAATAGATAAAATCTTAAATAAATAAATAAATAAATAAAATTCTGTAGTGAAATGCCAAGTCAAAAACCAGTGGCATTTAAAATATTAATCCTTATAACTGCCACCACAAAGTGCTTATCAAGTACCATATTATGAAATAGTATCTCCCTAAGTTCTTCCATGACATCGCAAAAAATGTATTGCTTACCTCAAGAAGATTGGGAAGGAACACTGATAGCAAAAAAATTAAAAAAACCCAGAACTCCTCTGTACTAATGTTCTAAGGGAGATCTTTCTGAATGGGCTTTCAGAGACTGGGGGAAAAAACCCAATAAAGTAGGAAAAAAAGTAGTTTGCTTGTAAAAGCAGATCTAAAAAATACTTCTATTCTGAGTTTCCGAGAATTCAATAAAGTATAGAAATTCCATCAACAAAAGAAATAAAGACATTACTAAAGGAACATATGTGGCTCCTTATTCATTTCTCTGTACAACAATTATTCATAGTTGCCTAGGAACTACTGTGAATTTACGTGGAAATGATCACTGTTGCTTTCATACCAACTGTTCAGAGGCCACAAGCTTAAGGAATTTTTTGATGAAGTCAATGAGTCCTTGAATGGTTCGGGTTCGCTCAACAGCCCACTTCTTTGTTTTCATTATAGGGGTGTCTCCCACAGCCTTCAACAGGACATCAACTGTCAAAGAAAAAAAAAAAACACTGGCAATTACACCTAACCATCCAAAGAAAATGTGATATAAAAGACTTCAGGAATCTTAAACCTTTAATTGATGTATTTATGATGCTGGAGGCACACACATTCACAAAATGTAGAAATGTTAGGTTCTTTCTCATCATGCTTCTGTGGGTTTTTTTCCCTTGATCCTACTGTCCCATAAAGGCCTCCCCATGAAACTGACCTTTAAAATGCACTTGCACATAACAGGTGATTCCAAAAAGAAATGAAGATAGAAGAGGAAAATGTAGTAGAAAAGAAAATAAGGAGAAATATATAAGATAATGTTCTGTCCTTTTTCAACGGCCAAACTAGTAAAATTACAAGAACAGTGTAGACAATATTACTGCTGGGAAAGAAAAATCGTATACCCTTTCTGGAGAACTTTACGGTAATAGAGAACCAAATACTTCAAGATAAACTTTGACTCAATAACACTTCCAAGAATCTAGTCTAAAAAAATATGAGATGCGAAAAGAGTCACTTAGAAGGATTTCATCTTTGTTGAAGATTTTATTTTTACAGAAAACAAACAAACAAACAAAAAACAACCTTGGTAAACCTAAATATCCAGCAAAGATATTTAGAAGATTGGTTAAATAAAGAATATTATACTTTATGACAGAATTTGTATAATACAGTAAAGCACAAAATTCCGAATTCTCTGGGTTCAAAATTCTGCTTCTGTCATTTGCTAGGTTATATATCAGGACAAGCTTTTAATCACCCTGTACCACAGTTTCTCCATTTGTAAAGTGAGGACATCATCTACCTCACAAAGTTGTTGTGAAGATTAAATTAGTTAAAACACATAAAGTACTTAGAACGGTATCAGCTCATAACTCATACTTACTGAACCCTAAGATTATTAAGCCGCCACTAGAGAAACTTATTATAGAAGCATACTTAACAGTGTGACTAAGTTATCTAAATGTACTAAATAAAAAACAGCATGTACAATAGGATATCAATTTCACTAAAACCACTGCAAACACATATTCACAGAAATGTGAAATAAGGACCAAAATGCTACTTCTCAGTAGGTGACATCAGAGATGATCACTTGATTTTATTTGTGCTTTTATTAACTACCAAGTTTTCTACAATAAACTTAAATAGCTAATAAAAAGTATTAAAAAGAAAATACCTTAAAAAAAAGGGGGGGGGGCGCCTGGGTGGCTCAGTTGGTTAAGCGACTGCCTTCGACTCAGGTCATGATCCCGGAGACCCGGAATCGAGTCCCACATCCGGCTCCCTGCTCGGCAGGAAGCCTGCTTCTCCCTCTCTCACTCTCCCTGCTTGTGTTCCCTCTCTGGCTGTATTTCCGTCTGTCAAGTAAATAAATGAAATCTTAAAAAAAAAGAAAAAGAAAAAGAAAATACAAGTAGAAGCCAAAAGACTTCAGAGAGGTAAATCAAGTTTCAATATGTAGACAGGGATGCCTGGGTGGCTCAGGTGGTTAAGGGTCTGCCTTGGCTCAGCTCATGATTCCAGAGTCCTAGAATTGAGCCTGCTTCTCTCTCTGCTTGCTGCTCCCCCTGCCTGTGCGCATGCTCTCTGACAAATAAATAAATAAAATCTTTTTAAAAAAAATCC
The DNA here is from genome assembly GCA_004023965.1 of Spilogale gracilis. Lineage (NCBI taxonomy): Eukaryota > Metazoa > Chordata > Mammalia > Carnivora > Mephitidae > Spilogale > Spilogale gracilis. Next base: position 3,544 of record PITA01018444.1, read on the forward strand.
ATTTACAACCAAGAGTTAACACTGAAAGCAAAACGGTGTACTGTTGCCCCCTACAGTTAGCTCTATGCTACTACATCTTCCTGAATCCCACCAGGTCTCCGCAGTTTAAGGTTTGCACCCCCCATGAGGACACCTAGAACAAAGGACACATACAATTTATCTTCCCGCTAAAGTTTACCTTCCTTTCCTCATTTAATAATTATAGCTTCAGTTATTTACATATGAATGAACTGGGAGATAACAGAAGATTTTGGTTGACTCAGCTTCCATACCTCCCTTAATCCTGTGGGACCTATCAATAACTCAGCTGTAACTGGGTATTTCAGTAAAGTGAAAATATTGTGAGTTATAGATACTACTGAAGGAAAAAGAGTGGGAAGGCAAGAAGCTAGAGAAGGAAAGTTACTTACCGTAGTTATAGCTGCAACTTTTTTTTATTTTTATTTTTATTTTTTTATTTTTTATTTTATTTATTTATTGAGAAAGTGAGTGAGAGAAAGCATGAGAGAAGGTCAGAGGGAGAAGCAGACTCCCCGCGGAGCAGGGAGCCCGATGTGGGACTCGATCCAGGGTCTCCAGGATCATGACCTGAGCTGAAGGCAGTCGCTTAACCAACTGAGCCACCCAGGTGCCCTGTAACTTTTTTTTAATTCTAAAGGTGATTTGCTTAGAGTCATTAGAATCAACATTTACAAGAATACAGGCATCCACAACAATTACATTAGAATCTTCTGGAAGCTGTGCACTGGTAAGTTCAAAAGCTTTCCCAAGTAATCCTAATTAGTTCCTAAGGACCAACAACCTTGGTCAGCTTCAGGAATCTTTACTCTTCTGTAGCTTAAACTAAAGGTGGAGGATATGAAATATTGAAGCTTCTTCCATCAGAAGAGGTCCTCAAAGAAGGACGACAACTTCAGGGTAGAAATTCAATAGCTGGAAACTAAGTTGTTCATCACAGAGGCAAACTCAAATGCTCCCAAGGGCCAGAAAATGAAATACTATTTTTCAATGGTTGGTTTAAAGAAAAAGAAAACTATATAAACCAAAGAAAACATGCCATATAACTTGAGGCCATATCTGGATTATGGGCCATTAATTTTTTGCCTCTGCTTTTATTCAGCTATCTTCAGGGTCAAGTAGTAAACTTTTGACTAAGGCTGTAATAGCCAACCCCGGCTCCCTGATCGGAAAACAAACAAACCAAAAAACCCCTCAACAACAAAAAACCTTGAATAGTCTGTTTCTGCTTACAGTAAAATGAGAAAAAAAAAAAAGGAACAAGAATCTGTAAAAATCATGGAAATCTTCAGAAAGACTCTAGTGCTTCTTTACAGAAATCATCACAGGTTTCTGTTACTCTACTAGGGCATCTGACAGAGTAAGTTTCCCCCCAAAAGTAGAGGAGGTCTGACTTCAAAGGGAGCGAGTGCCAGGAGACCATTCTCCAAAAGCAGCAGAAACTGAAGTTCTATTGAAAGGTTGTGAGATCACGGAGTAGAAAACATGCCATACCTACACTTTCAAACTCTGGACTGAGAAAAACCAAGACCTAGGGTCAAGCAACTCGAATCGTAATCGCTGATGGGAGGATTTTCTCCGAGTCAATTCTACGTAGAACGCTGAAGGACAGGCGACTTCCTTAGGATTTTCCATATTTTACAATGGCGAACCAATTCTCAAGCAATGAAGGGTTGAGGACTAATTCAAGCAATGAAATGTCTCGCTTATAAGGTTCCAAACCTCTGGGGTGATTTGGGCTGGGGCGGAGGAGGCGATCCTATGCCTTTGGTTTTCTCTTAACATTCTTCACCCTTCATAAAATTTCAGTTTTTTGGTACAAGGAGTGAAATCATAGGCATTTGATGTAAGAAACAGCGTGCACTCTAATCCAGCCTTGCTATCGACCTTCCTTAACACCTTAAGTCATTAAACAAATAGTTACCTCCCATGTTAAGTACCTGGAACTACCCGAGATCCCACTCAGCCCCCACCTTCAACGAGCCCGCAGTTTGGCAAACTCAAAGGAGAGTGGAATACAGTGTAGTAGTACTTGCACCACACCGCGAAGGTGCGTCTAGAGACGGCCCTCGCGAGAGGTACTCAACTCAAAAAGGCCCCGAAAGCCGAAAACTACACTTCTCTCTCCTCACTGGTCAACAGCCACCACTGGGACCAGCCCTCTTCGAAATTTTGCTCCTTGGGACCCAGTCGGACGCAATCTAAACCTCCCGCCTCTCTGCCTAGAAAGAAACTGGTCTCAAAATTACTTTTTTTCTTGGTGTCGCCGGCAGGTTCCTCTGTCCCTGGGGAAACCGCGGCGGAAGAAGGGGGCTCTGGAGTGGCTGTTTCTGGGGAGACTTCCGTAGGTCCTTCGCCATCAGCAGCAGTTGAGGGAGGAAGTTGCAGCACGGACTCCGGCTCCTCAGCCATCTTGCTCAGTGGAAGGCGAGGGCGGAAGTTGTGGCTCAGCGTGTTCAGTGGGCGGGCTTTACGCCGGGGAGCGTCGCTAAGGAGGTGCGGGTGTGGTGGTGGGAGGAACCCAACCCATCGGTGAAAGTTGGGAGTTGTCAGTTGGCCCTCTACGTGGAACCTGTTGCAGATCCCGGACTGCTAATACCGCAACTACGCTTTTGCACAGCAACAATCCTCCGGAAGGAGTCTGCAAACCACGTACGCGCGCGCCACCCAGTGCGCAGGCGCCTCTCGGACTACCGGGCTCGGGGCTGAAGTTGTTTCCGCTTCCCTTCGCGCCGGCCCCGCCCAGGCCCCGCCCCGGCCCCGCCCCGCGGCTCGGGACCGCGCGCGCGCGCGTGCGGCAGGGGGCGGGTGGGGAAGGATAGCCGGTGAGATCCTGAGGCGAGGCTCGCGCGCCCGCCCCCGCCCTGGCCCCCAGCGCCCACCCGGTCGGCCCGGCTCAGCCATGATCAAGGCGATCCTCATTTTCAACAACCACGGGAAACCGCGGCTCTCCAAGTTCTACCAGCCCTACGTGAGTATCCCGCCGCTGCCGATCCGCGCGAAGGGGAGTCGTTGGCGGCTGGCAGCGCCCTCAGGGCGACCCCTGAGGCGCGCCGCGGCCCTTCGCGCGCCCCCGGCCGCCTCGCGCTCCGGGACTGTCAGTCTCCCGCCGGGGGCGATCGGGTGCCCACCTTTCGCGGCGCTCCTGTCCTCCGACGTGGCTCTGCCTGGGCGGCTCCTTGGCGGGTCTGTCGGCTGGGCGGCTTCCCCGAAGCGCGGGTGAGGCCCTGGGGACTTCTCCGGGCCGGGGGCCCTGCGCGGTCAGGCGGCCGCAGCCCACCTGTGCCCGCGAGCCCACCGGGCGCCCCGGCCTTCCTGCCGCTCCGGGCTCGGTGCGCGCCGAGCAGCTGGTGCTCGCGGCCCCACCTCCCTGATTCGCAGCCTCTCCCCACTGACTTCTTTCTCTCCTGTGGACAGATGGGCTCCTGTTTTCCCGGTAATCTGCTCGTCGCGCAGGAACTTGGGGCTTCCTGCGTTCGCCTGAGCGCTCGCTCTGGACAGTCTCTCCTGGGTGCTGCCCGAGCAGCCCTCGGCCGCCCAGTGTGACTTGCAGGTGTCTCCTTATTAGAGAAAAAGATAAGTGAGGACCGAACATTTTTTTAATGGGGCTTTTCCCCTAGTGGCCGTGAAAGAGGTCCTGCAATAATCGGCGATGTTTGACCCGTGACAGCTGTGACCGTCCCTACCTGAAAGTTCCCATTGCAGCTGCTGGTTTGACATTTCTCTCCTAGTTAAAAGGAATGGTCCTATTCGTAAAACTCTGTGGAGTGTAAATGGTGTTGCAAAAAATGCAGGAGGTTTTAAGCAGGATAAAGATAAGTCATTGCTTAATGATTGAGGGAGGGTTACAGGCGTAGGTGCCTGTCTGAAGGCAAATTTCACCACTAGGTAAAACGTAAAATGGAGCTATCGTGTAAGGATTCATGTAGAGATATTAACTATTGGGTCGTATTTGGGGCATTTTACTTAGAGTCAGAAATGAACTTTCAATTAAATATTGAAATTGTGCCAGGGCTAGCACTTCTGTGCAGATGAACCCCAGATGGAAATGATGCCTGCCGTTAAAAATGAAATGTGAAAATGTCACTTCGCTTAAAATGATAACGCAGTCTGTGGAGGTGTTAGCTGAGGTGTGAAATCTTGAGCTTATTCCTTATTTCCTTAAGTAGTTTTGCTTCTGCTGGTGATAAAGAATATTTTCCTCTGTTCCTGTTTGGTTTTAGTATGGTATAATTCAAATACTAATGGTATGGTTTCTGAATTGGATAGGATTTTTTTAAACCCAGAATAAAGTCATAGTTGATCCTTCTGAGTGGGGAAAAATTCCCCTACTTGTACATTGTTACCCACTTACCTGAAATATAGTGTTGGTCTTTGAGAGAATCCTTTTCTTAACTGTATTCCCTGGGTCATCCGTTTGCAGTGTAGAAGAGGTATTTTGCAATACTGAGACAGAAATCAAAGATGTGTTTTTTCATAGCTACACTTAATATCAATATTCAAAATAGTAAGTTTCCTGGCACATCCATGGTATCAATGTAGCCACTCATGTAGTGTAGAATTTAAGCATCAATAGAAAGATGTATTTAATTTGGAAATCTAGGAACACATCTTTTTCTTGTCCAAAAATGGGAGTAGAAGTACCTTTTATCTTTGCTTAGAGATAGCAGTGAAGGTTACTGTAGGAAGAGGCAGTGCTGGCATCAGTGGCAGTTGTGGTGTCATTTTTGGCCGTTGCATTAGTGACAGTGTTACTGGGGACAGGGAGCTAAGAGGTATAAAAGGAAGAACCTAGTGCTCAGTGGACATGTAGAAGTGGGAGAGCCAGGAACTGTTTCTGTGCATTATTAGTCTTTCCTAAATTGGGTTTTGCCAACTATATCTTTGTTTTTTTTGTTTTGTTTTGTTTTGTTTTTTGTCAAGAATAGTGTAACATAATTTATTTGAGGGCAGAGATCTTTTCCATTCCTTTATGTCATCAGCTGATGCCTGCCATGTCCAGGCCGTGTTATAAAATCTGGACACGAACAAACATAACTTCTACTTTTTTAGCAGGGGATGGACAAAGCTAATAAGTAGAATATATATACCATGTCAGATAGTACTAAGTGCTGTGGAAAAAATAAAGTGTGGTAGGGTGAAAAGGGAGTTTGAGGATGACAGTTTAAAATAGGATAGTCAAGTAAGTCCTCACTGAGGTGACATTTGAACAAAGACTTGTAGATAAGAAGCCAGCCTTGCAGATACCTGAGAGTAGATCATTCCAGGAAGAGGGAGCTGCAGATGCAAAGACCCTGAGGATGGAATGTCTATTTGAAGATGCTATCCTTTTTGAAGAACACCAAGAAAGAGCATGGCCAAAGCAGACCATGTAAGGAAAGAGTATTTGGAAATGAGGTCTGTTTGTATAGGGCTTCAGAGTTATTTTATTCTCACTGTGTGGAATGTCCTTCCCCTGCATTACCAAATGTCCAGATTTGACCTCTTATTCCACATTTAACTCAAACATCACTTAAGCATTTCCTGAAGCTTTTTATCTTGTTGGATGACTCCTCTTGGGTTCTTAAGATTTTATTTGTACCGTTATTTATGGTACAGTATTCGGTTTCACAGCCTATAATTCCTTGGGGCATCCTATAGATTCCTTGAGAGTAGGTATCAGGTTTTAGATCTGTTTGCTCACCCCTAACAACCAACATTGAATTTTGAATATAGAAAGCTCTCAAAAGTCTTTGCTTAATGTATTCATTAGATTCTCCTAGCCCAATATGGAGTTTGGGATTAGAAGTGACTTCCTAAGGCTCCTTCCACCTTTTAAAATTTTGTCTGTCATTAACTGGAGGTTTTAAGAATTAATGCCTTCAGGATAAAAGCAATGGAATAGCTGTTACTTCAGCTGTTTCTGTTTTAAGTTGAAGAAATTTCTAAGAAGTATGTATTCAGTCAGACTGACAGTTTGAGTGTAGTTTATTAAGCAACCCCCCAGGGTGTGGTCCTGATAAGATATTGAGATTTGATTCTAACAATAATGGTTTAGCAATGAGCACTTTGAAAACTGTTGAACCATTTGCCAACCAGTTTCCCTTATTGCATTGGATTTCCATTCCTCATTATCCTTCCTCTTTTTTTTTTAAAAGGTTAATTTATTATTCATTTTTTAATAATTTCTGTACCCAAGATGGGACTTGAACTCAGGACCCCGAGATCAAGAATCACATGGTCTTCTAACTGAGCCAGCCAGATGTCCTATCCTTCCTCTCGAGACAACAATTTATATGTTCATCTTTACCCTTTAACAGTACAGAATTCTGTTTCCTGCTGTAATAGATTTTTAGATTTTTTAGATTTGATAGTGCCGTCTAGCTGTTGTGAGGTTTGATAAACACAAAGTCACACATCTCTTTTGCTAAACTGAAATTTTTGGTTCATTGTGCTAGAGTCAGATATTAAGAATTCAAGGGTGGACTCAGAATGTTGTTGTTACCTCTTGTTTTTGCCATCTATTTCCTGAGCTGTGACTGGGGAAGTTCGAATGTTTTCCTTGGTGTAATTGTTTCTTTAACTGATGGTTAGCCCCAGCAACTTGGCAACAATAAACTTTAGTCTTTTAATATTTGTTGGCAATATTTGTGTATTACCATAAAGAACTAATGAGGGGCGCCTGGGTGGCCCAGTTGGTTAAGCGACTGCCTTAGGCTCAGGTCATGATCCCGGAGACCAGGGATCAAGCCCTGCATGGGGCCCCTGCTCAACGGGAAGCCTGCTTCTCCCTCTCTCACTCCCCCTGCTTGTGTTCCCTCTCTGGCTGTATTTCTCTCTGTCAAATAAATAAATAAAATCTTAAAAAAAAAAAAAAAGAACTAATGAGATGTGTAGTTACTAAGCCAGATTTATATTTACATAGCCATCAAACAAAACCTTTGGGTTTTGATTCCTTTGTTATTAATAAACCATGACATATCACTATAAATAAAGTGAACATGTTTTTCTTTTATATGAATTATAGTAGTTGTTTCTACAGATACAAAAGATTACGCATGTATAAATGCACTGTTCATATGTGAATTGCAAACCGTTATATGTGTAAGTTGCCTCAATTTTCTTATAAACTAAATCTGATTATTATCGTCAATTAAATGCAAGTCCTAGAAGGGACCCAAGATTGTTCTGTCCTTTTTTAAATTTGTTGACATAAAAAGCAAAAATGTATAAATATATGTAAGTTTTTTCTTTTTAAATTTTTAAGAAAGATGAGTCCATGTTTACCAGTATCTTTTTAAAGTGACTCTTAAGACAGACAGTGTGGCAGATGGAATAGTTAAACTTCTTTTTATGACCAAAATATAATTATCAGCAGTTCTAAGGATTAAGATGCTAACACATGGCAACACACTATTTGAGCTGTTTAGTTAAGAAGAGAATTCCAAATGATTTGATTTCTTTCCATATTAATTAAGATGCTTTTGACTACATAAATAGGGTTTTATGTAGCCTGACTTAAATTTGCTTGAAAAGAAGCATCTTAGGATACATAATAGGAAGTGCAGAATAGTAGATTCCAAAATTATTTGATTCAACAAATGAATGACTTCATCACAGATCCAGTTTCTTTCTCTTTCTCTTCCTTGCGCTTCACAAAGTTGATATTTAGAGGCTGGTTTCCTCATTGAAATCAGTGGTAATCAATTCAGTCTATAAGCAGAGTGTGAGCTCTTCTTGCTATCCTAGAATATGTCTTCCCCTTCAGTCTGGTTAGTTTTACCCAAGGTAAATAACAGGTTACTCTAATCAGTATCAACCCTTGGAGCTGAGGGTAGACACATGAGTGAATTTAGTATTCTGTTGGAAAGCTGTAAGAGAGGAGTGGATATTGGGTGGGCATACAGGTGTCACTATTCCCTCTTGAGTCGTGCATATTTCTTTTGAATAGATATTATTATTTCTCCTCCCATAATTTTACATTGCTTCTGAGGTGTTAATACCAGGAAACACATATTGATAATATGTCCTTCTGAACATGTACCACAAAAGATCTTTGTTTAAGGTATTCATTATATCAAAGGATCATTGAAAAATTCAAATTCTGATATCATAATTTTTGTAGGAACTATCCTTGAAATCTTGCTTTTAAAAACTTAATATTAAAGTTGTTGAAAATTATAAAGAAGGGAATAAAATGTTTAGAATTATATTAATTTTTGATTTTCATGGAAAGGTTATATATGACAATATTAGAGGTCATTCCTCTGCCTTTCAAAGAAGCAAAAGGCCTGTATAGGGTGGCTGTATTATATTTCTTTAGTAAAATTGTTGACTGTTAAATTACTTAATTTTTAAATACATTTTCTTTTTTTGTGATTATGTGGAAAAAATTTAAGTATTAAGATCACTAAGGTCATCTTGATTTCACCATTCATAGTTAACTATCAACATTTACTGTATTTCCTTCCATAATGTCCCAGTGAAGAATATACACCTTTTAGACATGAATAGCAGAAATTGAATGCATTGAAAATGTTGGTGGATTTATAGAACATTTGTGGCTTTAAGTTAATGAAATATGTTAATGTGTGGCTATTCTGGTGTTAAAATGTTTAAAAATATATTAATGTAAATAGCATTTAGTAATTTGCATTCATTGTTTTCTCTGTGTGTCTTTTTATGGAATCGAACATATATATGTGTCCTGAGTGTAAGGGCCTTTCCGTTTTCTGATCCAGAAGTGAAATTTTTTGTTAATTTTCTTTGGAAAATCAAAGAATTCTTTCTTGTCTTTTAGCACTTGAGGTTGTCTTTGTGCTTGTGAATTGTGGATTTCTTCACTGTTTGTGCTTGAACCTAGGTGATTCTAAGTTGTAGTCCCCCTAGAGGAGCCAGTCTTCTTCCAGGCTCTTGTCACATAAAACTCTCACATTGGGGTAAATTACACTTGTTCTTTCCTTGCCCATTCTGCCTTATCAGCCTTCCCCTTCCCAAATCTTTTGAACTGAAGTATACATAAACACATTTTTTTACAGAAAGATCACTTAGCTTTTCCGAAGGATATTGCAGTGTAGGAGGAATAAAGGCCAGCATTCTGGCTAATGGGTGAAGTCTGAAGACTTCAAAGGGAGGCACTTCTAGACAGGGCTTTTAGAGGAGGAGTGGTCTTTTTGGGTACTCCCTGATCTGTCCATTGTCTTCTCCTTTTCTTCGTGCCCAACCCGTATTTCTTCCAAAAATATTTGTTGTTTGTGTGTCCCTGTTCTAAGCACAGGTAGTATGATGAGTACGATATATCACCCCTGCACTATGAGTTTTACATTCTGGTGATAGGACATAGACAGTAAACAAATTATGTAAAACTGATTAGCCTGAAGAAAAATGAAACACTGGAAGGGGATAAAGAGCGGTGAGGGAGAGACTATTAGATAAGATCCTTAAGCAGAACCTCTTTCAGGACATTTAAGAAAAGAAACAATGAGGTAAGGGAGTATATGAGAACAGCTGAGGAAAGAATAGTTCAGGCAGAAAATGGTACAGGATCCCTCAAAAGGACCAAAGTAGGTGTTGAGGAATAGCAAGAAGGCAAGCTGAGAGATCACAGGGAGAGTGGCAAGAGATGAGGCTGGAGAGAAGAACAGGGACAGCCCCATTTTCATCTCTCTTAGTCTGATGACATCATCCCCTACATGCTCTCCATAATAAACGTATTCCACCTTGAATCCGATTTGTAGTTTATACTACTGAACAGTGCCTGTGGTCTCTACAGGCTAGGCTGTGATGCTTTCTTCTGCTCATTTTCTTCTCTACCCCAGTTATCTTTAGGCTCCAGAGAGGTGGGAGTGCTAGCCCAACAAATGAAGGTCAAAGTGACTACCCCAGTTCTCTGCAGCCTCAGTACTAATGAGACCTGTGATCGAGCTGGTTCCATTTCCAGAGTCACCTGTGAAGTCATGAAGAAAAGCATTTATTTTTCTCAGACATCTCACAACCTTAATTATAGGTGAGCACAGTTTATGTGAAGCCCAGTAGACCACCTCTATTATTGTGCTGAGAAGCATTTATATCTTTCCTGCCTTCTTTGAAGCCTAGTGTAATTCAAGAATCACTGGCTGTCAGTCTTTGTTCTCTTTGTTACCCAGGAGGAAAGGGTTCTTTTTCAGTGTGCCAGACCCATTGGATTGTTTTGATTTCTGTTGTATCTAATTAAATGGGGGAAGATTGCCAGTTTATCCCACCACAGATATATTCTGCTATTTTCTGTCATTAATATATCTTAGTGTGACAGCCTAAATTTTTTTAAGATCAAAAAATATTCATAAAATTTGGCATTTTAAGCATACAGTTCTGTGGTGTTATTGTTATGTACATTCACATTGTTGTACAATTGACACCACTATCCATATCTGGAACTTCTTCATCTTTACAAATTGAAACTTTGTACGCATTAAACACTGACTCTCATTCTCCACTTCTCCCAGCCATTGGCAACCACCTTTCTATTTTTTGTTGCAATTTGACTACTCTAGGGACATCCTAAAAGAGGAATCATACGGTATTTGTCCTTTTGTGACTGGCTTATTTCACTTTGTAGAATGTCTTCAAGATTCATCAATGTGTCACAGTTTCCTTACTTTCTAAGACATGTATGTGTACAGTACATGTTACTTACGTGGATTGCTTTAACTTTTTTGGCTCTTGTGAATAATCCTGCTATGAACATGGGTCATTAGATATACGTGGGAACATGAGTGTACAAATATCTGTTTGAGTCCCTGCCTTTACTTTTTCCACCCAGAAGTGGAATTGCTGCATCCTGTGGTAATTCTGTGTTTAATTTTTTTGAGAATTTGCTCTACCATTTCCCATGGTGGCTATACCATTTTACATTCCCACCAGCAATGCACAAGGGTTCTAATTTTCCCACATCCTTGCTGATACTTTTTATTTCCAGTTTTTTCATTGTAGCTATCCAAACAGCTGTGAAGTACTCTCTCACTGTGATTTTGTTTTACATTTGTATAATGACAGTGATGTTGAACATCTTTTCATGTGCTTACTGATTATATATCTCTGAGGAAATATATATTAAGTCCTTTTCCATTTTTTAATCTGGTTGTTTTATTGTTGTTGAGTTGTAGGAGTTCCTTATATATTCTAGATACCAGTCCCTTATCAGATACATGATTTGTGAATATTTTCTTCCAGTCCCATGGGCTGCCTTTTCACCTGAGCAATGGCATCTTTTTTTCAAAGGATAGTGACCTTTGATGCACCAAAGTTTATAATTTTGGCAAGGTCCAGCTTATCTTTTTTTTGATCTCTTGTGCTTTTGGTGTCCTATCTAGAAAATAATTCATGGTGATTGCATAATAGTTCATTGTATAATGTATCATAATTTACGTACGTAGTCTACTACTGTGGACTTTTATTTTGAATAAAGGTTTTTTTAGTGGAGATTAAATAATAAAATACAGATAATACAGACTAATAACAAAATTAATAGTAACCATTACCTTTATTATTACTACTACTTGCTACTTCCTACTGTTGGTTGGAAGATTATGTAGCTAAGGAACTGTAGAATATTCCAGAGATTGTTCTCAGATATTTTTTGCATTTCTGCAGTATCAATTATCTCTTTGTAGGCTTTGTTTTGGAATGAACTTTTTCTTATTACAGAATACAAAGTCCTCTAAAATTCTTCCAGAGAACAGTTTCATAATACGACTTTTTAGAGGAAAGTTGCCCCAGCTTTTTTTTTTTTTTTTGGAAGAATGACCTAGTCTTTAAAAGATAAAATTCACATGCTATAAAGTTCACCCATTGAAAGTGTATACAGTTCAATACAGTTTATTGTATTCACAGTTGTGCATATGACCATCACCATAATCTAAATTAAGAACATTTTCATCAGGGGCACCTGGGTGGCTCAGTTGTTGAGCGTCTGCCTTCAGCTTAGGTCATGATCCCAGGGTCCTGGGATCGAGCCCCATATCGGGCTCCTGGCTCGGAAGGTGGCCTGCTTCTGTCCTTCTGTCCTTCTGCTGTCCCCCTGCTTGGGTTCTGTCTGTCAAATAAATAAGTAGAATCTTTAAAAAAAGAAAAAGATAAAAAAAAAAAAAACAAAACGTTTTCATCAAACCAGTTGAAACCTAGTACCCATGAACAGTCACTCCCAGGTCCCACTGCCCCCTATTTCTTGGCAACTACTAATCCATTTTGTGTGTTTAGAGGTTTGTCTATTCTAGATGCCTCATATAAATGAAATCATGAAATATATAGGCTTCTGTGACTTGCTTTTTTCACTTAGAATAATGCTTTTAAGATTCACTGTATTATATAGCATGTATTGGTATGGCATTGCTTTTAAAGGCCAAATAATATCCCTTTGTATAGATAGACCAACTTTTATTTATCTCTTTGTTAGGTGATGGATGTTTGACTTGTTTTCGCCTTTGATTATTATGAACAATGCTGTGAACATTACATTTGTATACAAATATTTGTGTGGACATTTGTTTTCATTTCTCTTGGGCATATATCTAGGTGTGGAATTTTTTTTAAAGATTTTATTTATTTATTTGATAGAGAAAAACACAGCTAGAGAGGGAACACAAGCAGGGGGAGAGAGAAGGAGAGGAGCAGGCTTTCCGTGGAGCAGGGAGCCAGATAGCCCGATGCCAGATTTGATCCCTGGCTCAATCCTGGGACTCCGGGATCATGACCTGAGCTGAAAGCAGATGCTCAATGACTGAGCCACCAAGGTGCCCCTAGGTGTGGAATTGTTATAATAATTCAATCTTTAGTTGTTTGAAGAACTGCCAGAGTGTTTTCCAAATTGCCTGTACCATTTCACATTCTTATCAGAAGTGTATGATGGTTCCAGTTTCCCCATATCCTCATTAACTAACTCTTGTTATTGTTCCTTTTTGATTCTGACCGTCCTGGTGAATGTCAAGTGGCATCTGTCTGTTGTGATTCTGATTTGTATTTTCCTGGGGACCTGATTTGTATTTTCTAATGACAAATGATGTTGAGCATCTTTTCATGTGATTATTGACTCTTGGCATATCATCCTTGAAAAAAAATGTCTTTTCAAATCCTTTGCCCATTTATAAGTTGGGTTGTATTTTTATTACTAAGTTGTAAGAGTCCTTTATGTATTCTGGATGCAAGTGCCTTATCAGGTATATGATTTGATTATATTTCTTTCTATTCTGATTGTTGGTTGTTGCCATTTTCCTGCTGATATCACTTGTAGCACAAAGATTTTTGAATTCTGATGTCTACTTTATCTATTTTCTTTGCTCTTGCTTTTGGTGTTATATCTAAGGAAGGTCTGTCTAATCCAGGGTCATGAAGATTAATACCTGTGTTTCCTTCCCAGAGTTTTGTAGTATTAGTTCTTATATTCAGGTCTATGATTCACTTTGAGTTAATTTTATATATGACCTGAGGTAGGGATCTAACTTCATCCTTTTGCACGTGGCTATTTAATTTTCCCAGCACCATTTGTTAAAAAAATGACTATTTTTTTAAAAGATTTTTACATATTTATTTGAGAGAGAGAGAAAGCATGAACACAGGGGAGGGAGAGGGACAAGCAGACTCCCTGCTGAGCAGGGAGCCCAATGCAGGACTTAATCCCAGGACCCTAGCTAGGATCATGACCCGTGCCAAAGGCAGACACCTTAACCACTGAGCCACCAGGTGTGCCAAAAGACGACTGTTCTTTACTCTTTGAATTGTCTGGGTCTCTTATTTCAACTACCTGCCCTCTTCTAATTTTACCTTGTTCTTGTGTTCTCAGACCTTTCAGCTGCCTCATGGTTCAGAGTCTCTTTAAATATTTCAAACTCGATCTGTCACCTTGGCTATGTGTTCTTTAAATTTAAAAAAAAAAGTAGGGTCTTTGCTGGGAGATAATATAGTGGATGGTAGTTTTAGAGTGTTAATAATAGCTACCATTTATTGAGTACTGCATTGTGCTAAGAGGCTTTAATACATTTTTATACATTGTGAGGGAGGATATCAGAGGGTTTTTCTCTAAAGAAATTGAGTGAAGGATTTGGGCCAAGTATTAATATTCTTCCCTCCATGTTTGGGATTTAAGGTAACCCCATTTTCATTGCTTGTTCATTACACACTTAGGCTAAAATGAGGCCTACTCACATAGCACCAAGTCTCTATGCAGACTTCTGGAATAGGAGTCTGGGAAAAAACCCACACTCACTTAATTTTCTTTGCTGGGAGTTTTTATTTTTCATGATTTCTAAATGCTGAGATGGTCTGAGGCTTAGCCTTCATACCTCTTTTACTTTCAATGAAAAATGAACTTTAATTATTTCTCATATATGCACCTTGCTCTCCGATCCCATGCTTTTGCTAGTTTCTTTTCCAGCTTTGAATGCCATACAATTTCATATTCTCTATTTTTTGAGTTTCTAAATTCTACTTATTCTGTAAGTTTCTAGATATCTGTCTCTTCTTTGAAGATGATGATCTTGCTACTGAAAATCATTGTTCCCCTTTACCTCTTGTAGCATGCTATTTGTATCATTCTTCCGTCAGGAATTGCTCTCTAACTTTTGTTAGGATATCTCTTTCTCTTTGGGAATATTAAAAAAGCAAGACAGAGAACACTAAATAAAGGTTTTAAATGGTTGTATTAATTTTATGAATTTTTTTGAATTTTATGAATGTTTTAAGCTCCCAGAAAAGGATCTCTTTCTCTTTCATCTTGGTAATCCTTGATATTCTAGCATCTAGCAGAGTCAGAGAATGCATTTTAAGAAAAAATTCTCTGTGTGTGAGAGGGAGGGATGAAGATTATGACATATTTACTATTTGGAGGGATGTTTTGGTTTTAAAGTTACCTTTATGACCTACCTATAAGAATAGGAAAGGAGCATCAGAAAACAGAAAGTTTTGTTTGTGAGTTACTGAGTCTTTAAAATTGTCATTAATGCATTAAGAGAAGTATTTATTGGGGCGCCTGGGTGGCCCAGTTGGCTAAGTGACTGCCTTTGGCTCAGGTCATGATCCCGGAATTCCGGGGATCAAGCCCCGCATCGGGCTCCCTGCTCAGCGGAAAGCCTGCTTCTCTCCCTCTCTCACTCCTCCTGCTTCTGTTCCCTCTCTAGCTGTGTTTCTCTCTGTCAAATAAATAAATAAAAACTTTTTTTTTTAAGTATTTATTTATTTATTTTTTTAAAAAGTAACTAAAATAGTAAAAGTTGTTGCTTTTATGTAACTCTCATTGTGTTTAGACTGATGTAATCTAGGAGTTGTGACCAACTGAAATGTATCTGTTGACTTCTGTGATGAGAGTATAGTGTTAGGAAATCTGATCTGCCTGAAGCAAGCTCCAGGCTTCTTTATGAAAGCTATTAAATTAAATTGATTAATAAAGAAAGATAAATTGTCTTATGTCAGCAGAGACTTGATTTGTTTAATCTTAGACTCTGGATGTTTGATTAAAATATTAAGGCATTCTTTCTGATACTGATGTTCTTAGATGAGTATTGCTGGCATTTAAGAAAGGTGATTATGAGTGGCAGTCTTAGAAGTTTATATGAAAAATTATTTTCACTGATAAAATAATAAAACATAGTTAATCTTTATCTCATATAATCTGTAATTTGTTTATAAACAATAACAGTGCAAAAAGGATACTTTCCTTAAAAGAAAAGTCCTTATAAGAGCTTTGCATTTGTCATTAGAATTCTAGAGCTTTTACAGACAATCCCAGAGATGTTTTAAGTAAGTCATTGTTAATCAATGCTTATTATGTGCCAGATACTGTTTTTAAGAGCTATATATATATATTTTAAGATTTTATTTATTTATTTGACAGAGAGACAGTGAGAGGGGGAATACAAGCAGAGGGAAGTGAGAGAAGGAGAAGCAGGCTTCCCATGCGGGGCTCCATTCCAGGACCCAGGGATCATGACCTGAGCCAAAGGGTAGCCACTTAATGACTGAGCCACCCAGGCACCCCACGAACTTTATGTATTTTAACTCAGTCCTTCCAAC
Organism: Spilogale gracilis; assembly: GCA_004023965.1. Lineage (NCBI taxonomy): Eukaryota > Metazoa > Chordata > Mammalia > Carnivora > Mephitidae > Spilogale > Spilogale gracilis. The sequence continues at coordinate 19,582 of PITA01018444.1, forward strand.
AACTGTACAAGGTAGATATTGTTATGTTATCCATGCTCTAAATATTATGATATTCAGGCACAGAGACGTTAAGTAACTTGTTCAAAGTCACACAGTTAATAAAGAGCATGTCCAGGAAGAGATCCATATAGTCTGGTTGCAGGTTCCATACTCTCTTCTTTCCTTCTTTGTTTTTACTTTGTTTAACAGAGTTATACAGACACATAGGTTATTAGATCTAATAGTTCTTCTATAAGGCTTATTATGAAAAATAACATTCTTTTCATTTCCCCCTTCCCACGGCTCAAGTACCTTTAGCTGATTACTCAGTATTTACATGTCTTTGAATTATGTGCTTGCTTGCTTTCAAATTTCTTCATTTGCAGGCATAATCTATTGACTTCTGCTATTGAAAATGCTTATTTAGCTCCCCACCCTCCCCCACCCAGTGTCTTGTATCCTTCCCAGTCTTCTCACTGTTATTTCATCATACTGGTTAGAGCAGTAGCTGGTGTTTTCATTAGTTCCTGTGTAAATGCTTTTCTCACCTGAACCATGTTGTAAATTGTGTTTAGTTTTTTCTCTCCTGACAGTTTATTTTCCTTGGAAATAAACAATCGCCTTTTTCTTTGATCTAGTTTTTTATTTTCTTAACACTAATTCACATCTTGGTCAGTTGTCACAATTGTATGTTTCTTCCTCAGTGTCATGTTCCTGAAGAAATCTCTTCTGGAATCTTTTGACTAGGCCCAATCTAGACCTGTTGGATGGCAAATGTCTCTGTTATCTTTGGAATATCTTTAGCCTGTTTTTATGTTGGACCTCCTATTGCTCGATTGCATGTTTATTACCTTACCGTGGGAGAACACGTCCTCCAGTAACTTCTTGAGAAAGGCCATAACGTGACAGATTATTTGAGACCTTGCTTGTCGGCTAAGAGTCTTATTGTAAATTCACATTGTCTTTCTCTAGAATTCTAGGTTTGAAATCAGTCTCTCAGAATTTTGATGGCATTGCTCTGTTACCATTTAGTTTCCAGTACTGCTGTCAAAAAGCTTGAGGCAATTTTCATTACTTTTTCTTAGTGTATGATCTATTTTTTACTGTCTGGAAAGTAGACTCTTGTTTTTCTGCGATTTCTAAAGTGTTACAAACCCTTGCTCTGAGGCTGTTTTCATCAGTTGTTCTGGAAATTCTTTTTCTCTCTGCTTGAAAAATTCCTCCATTTTCTCTGTTTTCTTTTTGAATCTCTCTTCATTCAGCATTCCTCTTGACAGTTCTATTTTCTTATTCCTTCTCTTCTGTTTTCTGTCATTTTGCCCTTTGACTCTATTTTTGTGGTTGACTTGTTTCTCAACCTCATTTTCCAGTGTTTCCCGAGTTAAAATTTCTCCTTAAATTTTTAATTTTCATAAGCTTCCTTTAAAATTTCTTAATGTTGTTGTTTTATAGTATGCTGTTCTTTTTTTTTTTTAAGATTTTATTTATTTATTTGACAGAGAGAAATACAGCTAGAGAGGGAACGTAAGCAGGGGGAGTTGAAAGAGGGAGAAGCAGGCTTCCCACCGAGCAGGGATCCCGATGTGGGGCTTGATCCCGGGTCTCCAGGATCATGACCTGAGCCGAAGACAGTCACTCAACCAACTGAGCCACCCAGGCACCCCTGTTCTTGTTTTATAGTTACAATTTTTTTTCCTGTTTCTCTGATGCTAATGATAAATAATTAAAAATTTTCTCTGCTATACTTGGTTTGTTTTCTCTGAGTCACTTTCACTCCGTATTTTGTCTTTATGTGAGAGCTGTCTTCACATGTCTAGTAATCCTTGATTAACTATTCCTGTCTAAGAGTAGGATTCTAAAAGTTACTTAGAAGCTCTGAATCCATGATCAGAGATTGTCTACATGAGCTGTACATGAGATTATCAGACTAGGCAGTTCAGCTGGTGTAAAAATGGCAATTGCTGTTAACAGTCCCCCAAATCTTAGTGGCTTGACACAGTAAAAGTTTATTTTTCACATGAAGTCCAATATTGGTGATCTTGATGAGCTAGAAACTTCTTTGTGGTCTTTTGTGTGTTGCTCTTGAGGAAGGGATCAAAGGAACTTCTACATCTAGTTAACAGGGGAGATCATGTAGGAGTTCTTATGTTTTTAACAACCAGCTCACCTGGGAGGAAAAAGCTGTCATTTGTAGCATTTGCTACATGGTATCAGTACTCCCATGATGGCCAGGTGTCCCGCGGTGAACATGGTGTCAGAGAATGCAGAATTGGGAAGAGATAAGCACAGTTGTCTTTCAGTTGTGCCAGCTGAAGCATTCTATTGCAGCTACCAACTGCATTCCATTGGCCAGAACCTGTTTGTGTGAGTCTATGTTAATTCAAGGAAGAATGAAAAATATTGTTGAATGGTGTGTCTGGGAAGTAAAGGAACTACATTCTGGCCAACAGATAACAGAGCTGCCATTGTGGGAACTCCCAACGTCATTATCTTTAGATCTAAGTGGAGCTCCTGGAGAAGTTTGTGCCAGGTTCCTGCGGAGAGAGTGAAGAAGGCCTGGCTTAGGCATTCTGGGAACTGATTGAAAAAAGGGCTAGCAATGGGTATGTGCACGTTTTCCTAAATTTTCTCTTTTCAGTATGGTGTTGATATTTGCTTTTTATTGCTGCTCTGACAAGTGACCGCAAACTTAGTGGCTTAAAACAGTACAAATTTGTTATCATACAACTCTGTGAGTTACAAGTCTGATATGGGGTTTACTGGGCTCAAATCATCAAAACTGCCTCCTGCGAGTTACAAGTCTGATACTGGGTTTACTGGGCTCACATCATCAAAACTGCCTCCCTTTCTGAAGGCTCTAGGAGAGAATCCATTTGCTTGCCTTTTCCAGCTCCCAGAGGCTGCACACATTCTTTGGCTCTTGGCTCTTTCCTTCCATCATGTAGCCAACGGAATGGCATCTCTTTGATTATTTTCTGCTTATATCTTACTTTGACCACAGCCCTGGAAATACTCTCTGATTTTAAGGAGCCCTGTGATAAGATTAGGTCTATGAGATAATGTGAGATAATCTTTCCAACTCAAGGTCATTACTTTAATCACTCCTATAAAGTCCTCTTTGTCATGTAAGGGGATATATTCATAGGTTCCAGGGATTAGGATGTTGTCATCTTTGGTGAGCAATTATTCTACCTACTATAGTACCCTTTGCCCTCCAAAGATCCTCTGTTTTAACTATTCCTTCAAATAAGTTTACAGACTTCTTGGGGATGGCAGAGGGAATTTAGTGGTCCTTCTACCTCTGAAACAGTCCTCCTTATTTTACACTCCTCTTTTCATCTTCTCTTCCAGAAGTACCTAAAAGCACCTTTGGCTGTTTTATGATACAGATTGGGTTACTTCTTGAGTTTCCCTGTCATCAGTTTGGGATTAAGTTTTCTGAGATTTTCTTACTACTTGACCACTCATTCAAGCCACTTAACTAAATTTTGTTGCCCTGTCATTTTCCTCATCCTCATGATTTATGCTTTCTTGTCCCAAAAAAGGAAAAAAAATTGATACTTTTTTACCTGGGGTTTGAGAAGACCACAGAAATGGATGTTTTTGTGCTTTTAATCTACTGTACTAATTAGAACAGAGTTTACACCTTTAACTACTACACCATACAGCCTTTAGTTTACTGCCCCCCTTTTTTGGAATGTGTCATGTAATCCCGATGTTTGAAAATGTAAATGAATATGGATCCCATATCCTACATTTTATATTCATTTATTCAGTGTATTTATATTGGCGACTCTATGCCAGCCACTCTGTTCAGCATTTCAGATTTAAAGAAGATTTGGAGAGGGGTGGGGGTCTGATAGAATTCAGATAGCTACAAAGGAAATTTGAGCACAATGTTAAAAATACATGTTAGGAATAGAAACGGTATCACGGAAGCACTGAGGAAGAAGGGACTAATTTTTCCTGAGAAAGTAAGAAAAGACTTGACAGACCATCATGTTTGATCTGAGTCTTAAAAGGCTGTCTCTAGAGAATGGGATGAGAGAGTAGAAAAATAGGAAGGGAGTGCATGGTGAGAAGTTAGTTGAAGTGGATTGTGTAGGGGAGAAGAAATAGATGACGAAGCTCAGAGGTAGGTCAGGATTTGGTTTTGGAAGGTTTTGTTGATGGCCTGTTAGGGAGTTTGAATATTAGGTCAGATGGAAACAAGGGACTAAGAAAGGAGGTAACAAATAATGTTATTTGGGAAGTAATTCTGGTGTCATGGGCAAGATGGTTTGGAGTGGAGACAGGTGGCAGAATTAATATTTAGGTGGTTCTTACAGTATTCTGGGTAAGAATAAGAATCCAAGTTGAGATAGTATGTCTGAATCCAGGTTTACTGTTGTTTCTGCAATTGAATTAACAGGACTTGGTGACCCAATGGACATGGAAAGTGAAAGGAAAGAAATCATCAAGATTTTTGGCTTAAGAGATAGGGTGACTGGTAATGCGGTTAAATGAGATTAGAAACATAGTAATAAAAACTGGGTTTTGTTAAGAGGTACAAACTTCTAGTTAGAGTAAATATGTCACAGAGATGAAAAGTACAGCTACGGAATGTGGTCACTGACACTGTAGTGATGTTGAATGGTGATATGGTGACTAGTTACTATGCTGAGTGTTGAACAACATACAGAATTGTCACATCACTTTTTGTACATCTGAAACTAATATAACATTGTATGTTAATTACACTTGAGTTTAAAAAACAAAGAAAAACAGGTTTTAGAAGAAATGTGGTGTTTTTAGTCTTTCGCATATAAGATTTTTGTTTTAGATTTTTTTTCTTTTTTTTTTTTTTTTTACAGAGAGAAACACAGCCAGAGAGGGAACATAAGCAGGGGTTGTGAGAGAGGGAGAATCAGGCTTCCTGCCGAGCAGGCAGCCTGATGTGGGGCTCAATCCCGGGTCTCCGGGATCATGACCTGAGCCTAAGGCAGTCGCTTAACCAAATGAGCCACCCAGGCGCCCCCGCATATAAGTTTTAATATCACTTTATGGATTACAACTGGAGATGTCTATAACCTGGAAATATCTGTCACCAACTGGGAAAAGAAGATAGACTTCTCATAAGCACTAGGGATATAGGAGAATGAAAGATTAAGGAGATAGCATGGTCAAAGCCACAGAGGAAGTAAGGTCACCCAAGGGACATTGTCTAGCTCTAGGTAAAGACTAGAAGGAGGTTGTGAAGATAGATGATCAAGCAAACCTAATAAAGGGCAGCCAACACTAAAAAAACAGTGTTTTTTTTTCCTTCCTCCCTTGCTCTTTTGAATATTTTTATGAAATATTGAATAGATGAAAAATGTATATATTGAATATCTGCAAGATAGAGGAACTAATATTTTAATTACTGCATGTTCACGATCCCTTTTAAAAAAATAATTACTAGTACCCTTGAAGTCTTTCTGCACTCTCATCTTCTATTCTTTTCTCTCTGTATATAAGAGATCATCACCACTTTGAATTTTTAAAAACCATTTTCATTTTTGTTTTACCACATTTTTGTCCTCATACAGTTCACTGTTTAGTTTTACATATTTTTGAACTTTTAAAAGTAGAATCATAACATTTCTGTTCTTCTGACTAGACTTAAAAAAATTCAACATTTCTAAGATCACTACTGGTGTTTTATATAGTTATAGTCATTTATTTTCATTGCTGTGTGATATTCCATGCAAGAATAAAACAGTTTATTTATATATCTTGCATTGATAGAGATTTTACATTGTAATTCTTTTGCTGTTACAAACAGTGCTGCTGTAAGCATTCATGTAAACATCTTTTTGAATTTTTTTTAGGGTGTAACTAGGAGTTGAATGAATATTTTTGTCCTTGGGTATGTTCATGTTTGGCTTTACTAGGTAATGCTAGTCTGTTTCCAGAAGTGGTTGTATCAATTTACAGTTCTTATAGTATGGGTGCTTTGTTGCTGTGTGTTCTTGCCAATATTTGATATTGTTAGACATATTTATATATCTTCATTGATAGTGTGGGTACTTAATTTTATTATTGTAGTTTTTAACTAGCAGTGTTTTTTTCCTTTTTCCTTTTTCTTTTTTTCCTGTATAAAGTTGAAATTGTTCATAGTTTATTTACCATTCTAATTTCCTTTTCTTGATGATTTCCTGAGTTTTCTTTTGCCAAGTCATTTTTATTTTGAGATGTTTACCTTTTTTACTGATGTCTAAATGTTTTGTTTTGTTTTTTAAGATTTTATTTATTTATTTGATAGAGAGAAACACAGCGAGAGAGGGAACACAAGCAGGGGGAGTGAGAGAGGGAGAAGCAGGCTTCCCACCAAGCAGGCAGCCCGATGTGGGGCTCGATCCCGGGTCTCCGGGATCATGACCTGAGCCGAAGGCAGTTGCTTAATCAACTGAGCTACCCAGGCGCCCCTAAACGTTTTTTATATATACTGGGTATTATTATTCCTTTGCTAGTTTTTATGTACTACAGCTTTATTCTTTGTGTTTGTGGCTCACGTTTATTTTTCTGGTGTGTTTTGAGCATTAGGAATGCTTGCTTTTGATATGATCACATTTGCCTGTCTTTTTTTTTATGGTTAGCTTTATTTTGCATCTTATTTAAAAGTCTAGCACCATTACAAGATCATAAAGTTTTTTTAATTATATTTTTAAAGTTTTATAGTTTGATCATTGACATTCATTTTTAACTAACCGGGGAGTGATTTTTTAGTATAATGTCAGAGGTCTAAGTTCTTTGTAATAAAACAGTGAAAACAATGATTTTTATTCTGGCACCATTCACAGAAATGTCCTTCCTTTCTCTACTGTTCTATAATGCCTCTTCAGTGTTTTAAATTTAATTAACTTATATTTGTGTGGGTGTTTTCAGTTCCATTAGCCAATTTTCCTATTTCTGCATCAGTATCATGTTATCTTAATTACAGTGGCTTTATCATAATTCCTACCTGCTCAACAGGCTTACATTCTACTCGAGAGTGTCTTGTCATTCTTGTCTTCTGATTTAGTATATATGTTTTGGAATCAGATTCAGGTTATTAAGTTTCTCTCTCTCTGTTGGGATTTTGGTTAGAGTTACCTTGATCCTTTGGAGCATTTTGGGAAGATTGAGTATCTTCCTACTATTGAATCATTCAGTCTATAATCACTACATTTTTCCATTTACTGAGCTCTTCTGTAATTTTTTTTCAGTAAAATTTTGTATTTTCTCCATAGAAGTCTTGAATGTTTTTGTTTGGCTTATTCCTAGGCACTGCATGTTTTTTGATGGTATTGTATGTGGTATCTTTTTTTTTTAAAGATTTTATTTATTTATTTGTCAGAGAAAAACACAGCTAGAGAGGGAACACAAACAGGAGGAAGCTCGAACAGGAAGATCGATGCGGGGCTTGATCCTGGGACTCCAGGATCATAACCTGAGCTGAAGGCAGATGCTCAATGACTGAGCCACCCAGGCGCCCCTGTGGTATCTTTTTAAAATTTTATCTTCCATCTAACAGTTGGAGAAGTTTAGAATTACAACAGTTTTGTGTGCTGGCTCTATCTTGCTGTATCTTTTAATTTTAACACTTCTGTGTTATTTGTATTAGATTTTCTATGTGAAAAATCTTGTGATCTATGAATGACAGTTTTATTTCTTTCAAATTCTTTTTTTTTCTTGTTTTTCTTGTACTGATGACGGCTGATATGGCACTGAATAGGAAGACTGTTATCAGTTAACCTGTCTTATTTCTGATCTTAAAAAGAAGAAAGTGTTTAAACATTTTGTTTGTGCATATGTGTACAAAAGGTATTTTTTGGATAGTTTTAATTAGAGGAAGTTCTCTTTTTTCTTAATTTGCCAAGAGTTTTTTGTTTAATTCAAGAATTGGTGTTCAATTTTATCAGATGTTTTTTCTGCATCTATTTAAGTGACCTATGTTTTCTCCCTCAATCTGTTAATGTAGAGAATTACATCAGTCTGTTTACTAATAATAAATCAACCAGACTTCACTAGAATAAACCCATTTGGGTCATGATATATTAATTTTTTTAAATATTAATTTTTGTATCTGTTTTTTGGTGAGATTGGCCTTCAGTGTTTATTTCTCATACATTCCTTGTCTGATTTTGTGTCAGTGTTAGTTTCATAAAATGAATTGAGGATATTAATTCTTTATTTGTGTTTTGGAAGAGTTGTATAAGATTAGAATGATGTGTTTCTTGAATCATTGGTCACACTTGGTGTTAAAGCCATCGGGCTTGATTTGTTTTTGGTAGAGAGACTTAAAATGATTGTTTATCCTCTTTATGATAATAGGATTATTAAAGTTTTACTTTTTCTCCTTAGGACCATTTTATTATTATTTTTAGGAATTTTGCCACTTCATCTTGGATTTTTAAAGATTTTATTTATTTGAGACAGCTAGAGAGAGAGAGAGAGAGAGAGAGAGAGAGAGCGTGCGCGCATCAGAGGGGAGAAGGTCAAGAGGGAGAAGCAGACTCCCTGTGGAGCTGGGAACCCAATACAGGACTCAATCCCGGAAGTCCGGGATCACAACCTGAGCTGAAGGCAGTGGCTTAACCAACTGAGCCACCCAGGCACCCTCATTTTGGATTTTTAAACTTACTGGTGTATTATGTTCATCATATTACTATTTGTTACTATTTATTAAATATCTGGAGCATTTGTGACTGGGTCTCCCTTTGGATTATTCATTGGTAGTGTATAGAAATACAGCATATTTTTGAGTGTTAATTTTATATCTTGAACTTCAGTAGATTTATTAGCTTTAACAATTTTTTTATGGATTCTTTAGACTTTTTTGAATACATGACCAATCTGTCACAGATGTCATCTGTGAATATAGATAGTTTCACTTCTTTCCAATTTGAATTCCTGTTTGGGATTTTAAAAAACATCCTTTTAATTATTGATTCTTTTACCCAATTGCAATGTGCGTAGAGAATATAGTCTTTATGAAATCAGTACTTTCGAATTTGCTAATCATTCCCTTTATTTTCTTTATTTTCATTACATATATGTGTATCATGAAATAATACTTAGTTTTGTATGTTTTGAAATTTATGTTACATGAATGATTACATGTCATTTTGTTAACTTGCTTTCTTCCCCCTGCTGTAGACTGAGTTGTGTCTTCCTGTCCCCGCCCCCCCCCCCAATTCATATGGTGAAACCCTAACCCCCAGTTTGATGGTATTTGGTGTTGGGGCTTTGGAAGATGCTTAAGCGTAGGTGAAGTCCTGAGGGTGGAGTCCTCATGATACTAGCGCCCTTGTAAGAAGAGACACCAGAGAGAGCTTATTCTTGCTCTCTCTCCCCACCATGTGAGCACACTGTGAGAAGAAACTGTCTTCAGGCCAGGAAGAGAGCATTCACCAGAAACCACCTATGCTGGCACTTTGTTTTTCATTTAAAAAAAAGAACAAACAATTTTTTTTTAATGCTGGCACTTGACCTTGAATCCCTAGCTTCCAGAATCTTGAAAACAAATTTCTCTTAGTTAAGTCTGTGGTATTTTGTTATGATAGCCGAGCTAAGATACTTTCTCTTTTTCATACTAAATTTTTGAGACTCCTTCATATTTATGGGTGTAATTTACTTCTTTAATTTTTACCCGTTATAGGATTCCATTGTGTGAATGTACCATAATTATCAATTATGTGATTGGTGGACATTTGGGCAATTTTAGCTTTTTTGTTGTTATGATGCCTTGCTGTACATTCTTTCACATGTCTCTTGGTACATCATTTATTATGTATATGTAATTGCCAATATTCTATTGTTTTTAATCTTCAAAAACAACAGTTTCATATGGCTTAGTATACTCACTAGGAGTGGAGATACTGGATTACAAAACTGTTTTTTCAAGTGGTGATACCATTTACCCTCCCATTTGATGGGATGAGTTTCTTTGGCTCCACACATCTTGTTTACATGTGATATTGGCAGACTTTTACACTTTGCTGTTGTGATGCATGTAGAGTTATTTCATTGTTACCTTAATTTCTATTTCACTTCATTACCAGTGAGCTTTAACATCTTTCCTTTTCCTTTTTTTTTTTTTTTTCTTTAAGGTGGGAAGGGACAGGGAGAGGAAGTGAGAGAATCTTAAGCAGGCTCCAGACTCCGCATGGAGCCTGAAGTGGGGCTCCATCTCATGACCCCGAGATCATGACCTGAGCCAAAACCAAGGGTCAGAGACTTAACTGACTGATCCCCCCCAGACCCTCCTATGTCTTTTCATTTGTTTATGGACCATCATATTTCCTTTCCTGTGAAATTCCTGTTTGTGTTTTTGCCCAGTTTTCTATTGAAGGGTTTGAGAAGCTCTTTTACTAGGATGCGAATTGGTTGGTGAATTTCATACTTACTGTGCAAACTTCTGGTTTTAGGCTATACTTACATGACTAATATGATGGACTCATCTCAGTTTGCATTTAACTTAACTGGAAGCTCTAAACTTCTGTGTTTTCCCTCTAATAAAATATGGATTAGCTACATGAGTTATTTATAACTTTACCTCTCTGTTGTAGTTTACTCATTTGTAAAACAGATGCCTTTGACTTGTTAATATATAGTATCTCTTTTGCTAGTAGTCTTTAATTCCTCTGACTAATATTTTTCTTCTTGGTTTTTGAAATTGAGAAGTGTTAGTTTTATTGTAGTAGCAAACTATAAAATGTTGGTTTTTATTTTGTTTTTGCTTTTTGTTTTTACATCAGAAAATACTGGGTTTTATTTCTGTGAGATGTGATATGTTAGCTCTCCAAGGACCTTCCTCATAGATTAATCTCCCTAACAGATAATACTTCCTTTTACTTTTAAAAAATTCTTAAAATGCTGTTAAACCTAGAAATTTAATCCTAACATATATAAATTATTCTTTCTCAGAGTGAAGATACACAACAGCAAATCATCAGGGAGACATTCCATTTGGTATCTAAGAGAGATGAAAATGTTTGTAATTTCCTAGAAGGAGGATTGTAAGTAAAGCATTTCATGGACATTTCTAATCTTTGACTATATGATTAAAATATATGCTGTTTAATTGGTTATGGTAAAAATTTCCTAATTTTGATGAATTGGATTAGGAGATTAATTAACACCTATGTTAGCTATAAATCCAACTTAAAGAATTTTTTTAAGATATGTAGTCTTTTTTTCCTTTAAAAATGTTACAGAAGCATTTTATGTAAATGTGGTACATTCATATGGCAAAAATTCAAACGTTACAGAGACGTGTAAAATTAATTATAAACTAAGTCTCCCTTTTGACTTTAGTCTTTCTCACTTTCTTGTGTATCCTTCTAGAAAATTAATTTTTCATTGACTAATATATAAAAGTATAATCTTAAAAAATTTTACTTACAGGACCACACTAGGTATGCTGGTTTGCATGTTGCTCGTTTTCACTTAATAGTTTTAAAAGTTTTGCATATAAACACATTCAGAGCTACCTCATTTTTTTTTTAAGATTCCATTTATTTATTTGACAGAGAGAGATCACAAGTAGGCAGAGAAGCAGGCAGAGAGGAGGAAGCAGGCTCCCCACTGAGCAGAGAGCCCAGGGGCCTCAATCCCAGGACCCTGAGATCATAACCTGAGCCAAAGGCAGAGGCTTTAACCCACTGAAGCACTCAGGCACCCTACCTCATTCTTTTTAATGACTAGTGGGTATCCCCTGGGGAGAACAGATCTGTTCATAACAGTTTATATTACATTCTTTATTTTGTTATTATAAATGGGATTGAAATCTGCTTTTCAAATAAATATCTGTGTGCATGTACATATATATATATATCTGTATGTATAGGTTTATCTGTATACAGGTAGAATTCAGCTAATAGAGTTTACTGTTTTTAAAATGAATAAATAAAAATTAGTTATGATTAGTTTCCAACTATTATAAATAAATACTTTTAAATTAGTGGGTTCCATGAAAACAGTTTTATAAATGTTCCTGCTTGTGTTTTTATATAATCAGTTTCTTAATAAGATATATATATTTTTTAAGATTTTATTTATTTGGCAGCTAGAAACACAGCAAGAGAGGGAACACAAGCAGGCGGAGTGAGAGAGGGAGAAGCAGGCTTCCCCCCCGAGCAGGGAGCCCGATGTGGGACTCGATCCCGGGTCTCCGGGATCACGACCCGAGCTGAAGGCAGTTGCCCAACCAACCGAGCCACCCAGACATCCCAATAAGATACTTTTTTATTGGCAAGTCAAAAACTAAACTTTAGCTGAGCCCCATTATGAAAAATTACATATTAGGCAGAGAGATCTGTACTTTTCTATATTTTAATGTGTATGATGTATATTACAAAAAGTACTTTGGATAATAGAAAATCCATTCTTACTTGACCATACATTACTGTTTCTCACATAGAAAATTTACTTGCATTTCTTAAAGGCTTAGCTTGTGCTGCAGTTCAGTTTGCAAGTACACACTTAGAATTTATAAATTTTGCTATTAACTCCAGACCTCCCAGTTTAATAGTTGAAACAGATATACCTGTTTTGTGGTTTTGTATTTTATTTTATTTTGTTTTTAAGATTTTTTATTTATTTGACAGAGAGAAACATAGCCAGAGAGGGAACACAAGCAGGGGGAGTGGGAGAAGCAGGCTTCCCGCCGAGCAGGGAGCCGGATGTGGGACTCGATCCCGGGTCTCCGGGATCATGACCTGAGCCGAAGGCAGTCGCTTAACCAACTGAGCCACCCAGGCGCCCCTGTATTTTAATTGTACTTTATTTTTGCCACACTTCTGCAGTTGAGTTGTCTTTGCCATTACCACTTTTTTTTCATATCAGCATTTTAATCTCTCACAGGGAACTTGTCATATATTACAGTGCACCATGTGTGGTGTCATGTAAGAACCATGTGTGGTGGTCATACAAGAACCTGACTCTTCCAAGCAGCACACTGTGTGAACTAGAAGTCAGGGCTCAAATTTGTGATCATTCTTTTCCAGGCTTACAAAAAGTAGAAGGCAAACATTGCATCAGAGATGACGCTCCACAGCTGATTCAATCCTACTTTTAACAAGCTGGTTTTCTTGGTCAGGTCACTTCTTGTTCCTCAGTTTTCCTCCCATAATATGAAATATTTAAGAGGAATTCTAAAATTCTGTGGTTTCATGTGGCATGTTGCTTTCCATACAAGAATTTGAATCAGTATTTATCAGTATTGCACTGTAGTTTGAAGATAAAATCACAGTTTAAAGGCCAAGTATATACTTGTCATGGTATGTAGTAAATCTTTGCTTTCTTTTAATAGCATGGATAGTTATTTTGAAACTTAGAGTTTTCAATAGTTTGGTCTTCTCTTACAGTAGAGCCAAACAAAAGTTTAAGATAATCACTAAATTGCTGATTCAGGATGATCTGAACCCTGCTGTGAGCGCTCTTTTCTGTGGCTTCTCAGGAACAGTTGCAATCGGTCTATAAAAATCATCTCGGAGATTCTTTAAATTGCACGTACATATTTTTAATTGAATATCTTTTCTAGAAATATGTCTAGCATAGTAGTAATTCTTAATTCTTATCAAAAGTCATTTCCACTTTTGCTATAAGAAAACATGGAAGAAGTGAATACTTACAGAAGTTGTTTCTCTGAACTTGTAAAGTCAGTGTTAGTTTTATGGACTCAAGAAATAGATGCTAGGGGCTCCTGGGTGGCTCAGTTATTAAGCTGAGTCATTCGACTCAGGCCATGATCCCAGAGTCCTGGGATGGAGCCCTGCATCGGGCTCCTTGCTCCATGGGAAGCCTGCTTCTCCCTCTCTCACTCCTCCTGTTTGTCTTCCCTCTCTAGCTGTGTTTCTCTTGGTCAAATAAATAGTCTTTTTAAAAAAAATAAAGAAAGAAATAGATGCTATTTTCCTGTGTCTTGTTTGAGTCTTCCCTTAGCTTTGATTACATTTGGCCTTGATTTTTTATTTTATATTAAAGGTCTTTTGAGAAGGTAAACTAATTATTGTAAATGTAACCATGAAATAGCTAAACTAGGAAAATATGTTTGGAATGAGTCCTTAATTATTACTTTTAAAATGCTGACATTCCAGGCAGTGTAAATAAAAATATTTGATAAAAGAATTAAGTATTTCTTATCTTGTTTTTTTTTGCATTTATATTTCAAAATAAAATGTATTTTAAGAGGAGATTTTGGTGGTCAATTTCTCTAAAACTTAAGTAATGTTACTTTTTTTCCTCCTCAGTTTATAGTCAGTCGTAAGCTGTGTAACTTACTGTGACTTATGGAGTTAAATCTAATAAGCACTGAAAAATGCCCTATGACCTGGTTCCTGCCTACTTCTGTTTATTAATCTTTTTTTGTCCACGCACTCTCTTTCTCTTCTTTGAACATACATATTTTGTTCTTGATGACCTGGCCTTTTTATTAGGTGTCACCTTTGCCTGAAATGCTCTTCTCTAAATTTTTTCATAGCTAACTCCTTACCATTAGCTTAGCCTTAATGTCACTCTTGGGATCCCATCTTAGGCAGCAGATCCATCAGGACAGCATTGTCCTGTTTTCATTCTCAATGTAGTGCCTTCTACTCTGATCATTTTATCTTATTTGTTTACTATTCCTTTACCCATTATCACTACCTGGCAAATGGTAGGTACTCAGAGGATAGTTGAATGAATGAATGAACTAAAATTAAAGCATCGGGTTCTTTTATTATCTCCGAAGAAAACAGCCATGTTAATTCACTAAGTCTCTAAGTTAACTTGAATACTACAGCTTTAAATGCTATGCCCAAACATCTGATAAAAGGTTCTAAACAAATTGTCAGTTTGCTTGAGCTAATGAAAATGTGTTTCATTTCATTCCTGTAACGTTCCAATTTTTGTTTTGTCATTTAGGTTAATTGGAGGATCTGACAACAAACTGATTTATAGACATTATGCAACATTATATTTTGTCTTCTGTGTGGATTCTTCAGAAAGTGAACTTGGCATTTTAGATCTAATTCAAGTAAGTTCACACTGTCTTAATAACAGTTGTAGCGTTTATATATTTTAAAACTTGTATGTTCTAAATTTTCTAAAATGATTTTCTGTTTGGTAAGAAAGAAATTGTTCCATAGTAGATATTGGATGAGTAAAACAGTGTCAAGGGATGCTGAAACACTTTGGCAGTTTAAATCTGATTAAATCACAGCAAATTTCATCATGCCCCTTTTTCGTATTCATGTAAGTCACGCAAGAAGTCCTGGATTCATGGATCTCTTACCCATGACCATCCAGATCTGATCCCCAAACCCACCCCTTCCTGCCTCTTGAAAAGCTTTCATAATGTCCCTGAAAGTCAAGGTCAGTCATAAGTAAATTCCTGTTTATCTTCAGCCTCTTTGTTAATGTTGCCTTCACTTTTTTGCTTTACATTGAATCAGACTTCCCTACTGACACTACCTATAACTGTCTCAAATAGTGGCGGTTTTCCTGCTTTCTTTGTATTGCTGAGCCTTGAGGTGTTTTCTTTGCTTGTCATTGCTTTTTCCAGACCATTCTCTCCTTCAGAATGCCTCCGAACCTTACTTCTTGTGCTTAAACTATATCACCTTCTACCCACCCTGTTACAGTAATCTCTCATCCCCCCTTCTATTCATTGGGGATTTTATCAAAAACTTTCAAAGGTGTGAGATTACCTTCCTTGAAGCCACTTGCACATTAACTACCACAGTGTCATGGATGCTGGCAAAAGACAGGAGACTTCTGGGTCTGATCAAAAGACTAATTCCGAATAGCACAAGCAGTAGACACAGTGACAGCATTTGCTTACTACACCGGTTCCCCAAATCCCGATATCCACAGTCGCCAAAGGGTGACTTGAAGAGGGCCAGGAGATACCTGTACCCATAGTGGATTGAGTTATAGGAGAAGAACTGGAATCTTTTATATTGTCTGCCCATGTCCTGGAGGAAGAGCGTATCTTCCATGGGTGTAGATAAACCTGCCCTTTGCTTTGAGGAGAGATACTCTATTTTTCATGGCTGTTTGCTTGTGTGAGCTTGCTTGCAAAGTAAGTCTGTAATGATGGCAGTCTGCACCTCTGCTCACTTACATGCAGAAACGTCAGACTCATGGGGAATTGTCTCCTGTCAGATTGGCATTCACTCCAGTACTACTTGTGCTCTCATTCATGGTGATTTTGCTATTCTGTATCTGTGGGGATAATTCTTCCAGTATTTTGGTGTCTTCACATCTGGAATTCCTCTTCATTGAATTTTTGCCCTCTGCCCCACCTTGCTGTTCATTTGTAGACCTTGTTTTTATCCAGACTGCCATCTCTCCCTAGTCTCAATTGCACAGTTTCCCTTCTGTCTACCACCTCTTATTTCTTCATATCACAATTTCTTTTTTCTTTTTTTTTTTAAGATTTTATTTATTTATTTGACAGAGAAACACAGCCAGAGAGGGAACACAAGCAGGGGGAGTGAGAGAGGAGAAGCAGGCCTCCCACCAAGCAGGGAGCCCGATGTGGGGCTCGATCCCGGGTCTCTGGGATCATGACTCGAGCCGAAGGCAGTCACCCAACTAACTGAGCCACCTCTGCACCCCGATATCACAATTTCTGTTACTCCACTTATTCCTTGTACCTGTTGGGACCTTCAGTCTTTTGAATATAGCATTTTTTCACTGTCCCTCATCCTCTTGATGTCTTACTTTCCTTACCCAGCCTAAATCCCACTGTCAGTCATGGTAATCATAGCCTTATATACACACTCAGCACCTTCCTTGTACCCATACTTCTAAATGTACTTAGAGGAAAAAGAATGTAACCACACTACAGGCCTCGCCTTGCATTTATGATCTCTAACCTCAGTGGGTCCTTAGTGCTATTTAGTAATCTAATTTCCCTGGTCCATCCCCCTCCCAGACTCCTAAACAACAGCTGCGATGCATTTCCCTTCCTTAAACCTCTGGCGATGCTAGCATTTTGCTTCCTCCTTCAATGAGAGAATAGAAGCCATCAGAAGAGAACTTCACCCACTTATGTACTAGTCTCTTCCTCTTTCTTCTGTATCCTTTTTCCTGTCATTTTCTGGTCATTCCTCGAGCTGTTCTATGTTCTCCTATTAAAAGAAGTCCTGTCCTTCCCTCTCCAGCCTCTGCCTCATTACTTTCTCATCCTTTATGTTAAAATGCCTTAAAAAGTTGTCTGTACACACTTGTCTCAAATATTTCTTCTCCCATTCACTCTTAAACACGCTCCATTCAGGTTTTCTGCTCTGTTGTTGCTGAGTCCAAAGGTTCTCTTTGGTCCTTTTTTATTTAAGACTCTTTATTCATCTCTTCATGAAACTACTTTCTTCCCCTGGCTTCTAGGATGCTGTACTTGCCCGGTTTTCGTGGACCTCTTCAGTTGCTTCGTTTTAATTTTGTGGTTTCTTTTATCTCTTCTTCAGCGGCCTAGAGAAGATACAGGATCTGACCGCGTGCTACTCTTTGCACTGCTGTGACCACATTGGTCCAAGCCACCACCAAGTCTCCCTTGGACTGTTATTACAGCAGTTTCCTGACTGTTCTGCCTGCTTCCACTGTCTTTTCCCTTTCATTTTGCCCTAGTAAAATAGCCCATGATACTGTTGAAATAGGTCATGTCTCACATTCTGAATTCATCAGTGGCTTCCCTTCTCACTCAAAGTAAAAGCCAACTTCTTTATACATGACCCATGAAGCCCCACAAGCTCTGAGTCGCCTCCCTACTACCCTACCACTTATCTCACTTCATCTTCTAATCCTTGCCCTTTGGCTCCAGCCCCAGTGGCCTGCTTGCTATTTCTCAAATACACCAGGCATGCTTCTCCCTCAGAGCGTTTGTATTTGCTGGTCTTTGTACCTAGATTGTTCTTCAGGTTGGTATTCCCATCCTTCCCTAGCTCTATCATTCTTTCAGGTCTTGACCTGGATATCACCTTTCAATATGGATTTCTTTGGTCCTTTCTAAAAATTTTCCTTCTTGGGACGCCTGGGTGGCTCAGTTGGTTAAGCGACTGCCTTCGGCTCAGGTCATGATCGCGGAGACCCGGGATCTAGTCCCACATCGGGATTCCTGCTCGGAGGGAAGCCTGCTTCTCCCTCTCTCACTCCCCCTCCTTGTGTTCCTTCTCTCACTGTGTTTCTCTCTGTCAAATAAATAAAATTTAAAAAAAAAAAATTAAAAGAAAACTAAAAATTTTCCTTCTCTAACATTTTCTAACTCCTTTCTTGCTTTTTAAAAGTACCTTAGTACTTTTCCTTAGTATCTGTCACCATCTAATATTCTGTATATTCGACTTAGTTTATCTTTTAATTGTCATTTTCCCTTACAAGAGTATAAGCTCACTGAGGACCAGGTTTTTTTTATTTTGCTCACTGATTTATCCCCAGGGCATAGAATGGCAACCTGTACATAGTAGGTCCTCAACATACAGTTGTTGAATCAATGTATTTAGTGCCTAATATTTAGCATTCAATGAAAAACAACTGATAACAAAACCCAAAGGCTGAGTAGAAGCAGGAGAGTTAGTTAGAAAAATAAAATATAATTGCTGCATGCTAGTAATATTTTGTTTTGTGTTTTTATCTGAGCACTGGTTATATTGGTGAAAATCTTGAAACTCTCTATACACTTGAGATTTTTGTGCTTTCTGTTTGTGATAGTTCCATAAGAAATTAAGAATTTAATTCTGACACAATAAACAAATGTAACTGCTACAAATAATGGTATTGGGTAAAGATTATCATGAGGGCATGCTCTGTACTTGTTTTCTTTCTCTTTCTTGACCCCAGACAGGGCAAAAACAGGCACATGATGTAGGCATATTGTAGCAGATTGGAGAAAGCTGCACATAAAAAGCAAGTTTTTTTATACCAAACAAGGTTCATGGTTTTGAAATCATCAAGAAGGGGGCATGCTTTGAGATCTACTTAGTGTGCTGGAGTAAATGAGGAATTAGTAATTCTGAGTACCAAAGCATAGAAATAATAAAAGTGGCTAGAAATGAAAAAAAAATGACAATGAAAAAAAAGACAAGTGATAAATGGAACTATTTATATACCAGAATGCTCTGAATCTATAATTCTTACCCTAGGTTTTCAGGAAGAGGTAGGGATCTGAGATACACAAAACCACAAAGTATGACTAGATAAGATGTGTGTGTGTGTGTGTGTGTGTGTGTGTGTGTGTATGCACACACAATGGAATATTGCTCAGCCATCAAAAAAATGAAATCTTGCCATTTGCAACAAGGTAGATGGAACTAGAGGGTATTCTGCTAAGTGAAATAAGTCAGTCAGAGGACAGTTGTCTTATGATCTCACTGATATGTGGAATTTAAGAAACAAAACAGAGGATTACAGGGGAAGAGAGGTAAGAATAAAACAAGACAAAACCAGAGAGGGAGACAGACCATAAGAGGCTCTTAATCATAGGAAATAGAGAGTTGCTGGAGGGGAGGAAGGTGAGGGGATGGGGTCACTGGGTGATGGGCATTAAGGGGAGCATGTGATGTAATGAGCATTGGGTATTATATAAGACTGATGAATCACTAACTTCTACCTCTGAAACCAGTAATAGATTTTATGTTAATTAATTGCATTTAAATTAAAAAATAAATGAAAAAACAAAAAGGGAGAAATTCTTTACAAAAAGCTGGATCTTTATTCAGGTACTTCTGAGACCTTAATTAATACTTTCCTAAAACTGAGTCACATGACTAGAAATCTATGTGCTTGAACCCCATGAATAAATTAAAAAAAATTTTTTTGAAAAGAAACCACAGAGTAATTATAGCAGACATTCTTCCATTGTTTAAGTGGTGGTGAGTAAATAATACCTTTAAGATAAATATATATATATTTATAAATTGTGTAGGTATTATGAGGTAGAAGGGAAATTTTTATAATATTTAAACCTGTAATTCTTAACAAGATCCTGGCTAACAGGATCCAACAATACATTAAAAAGATTATCCACCATGACCAGGTGGGTTTTATCCCAGGGATGCAAGGGTGGTTCAACACTCACAAAACAATCAACGTGATAGAACAAATCAATAAGAGAAGAGAGAAAAACCACATGGTACTCTCAATCGATGCAGAAAAGGCATTTGACAAAATACAACATCCGTTCCTAATCAAAACTCTTCAAAGTATAGGGATAGAGGAACATTTCTCAACCTCATAAAATCTATCTACGAAAAACCCACAGCGAATATCATCCTCACTGGGGAAAAACTGACAGCCTTTCCTCTGAGATCAGGAACAAGGCAAGGATGCCCACTCTCACCACTACTGTTCAACATAGTGTTAGAAGTCCTAGCGACAGCAATCAGGCAACAGAAAGAAATAAAAGGAATCCAGCTTGGCAAAGAAGAAGTCAAACTCTCTCTCTTTGCAGATGACATGATACTATATGTGGAAAACCCAAAAGACTCTACCCCCAAACTACTAGAACTCATACAACAATTTGGTAATGTGGCAGGATACAAAATCAATGCACAAAAATCAGTTGCATTCTTATACACTAACAATGAAAAAATAGAAAGGCAAATCAGAGAATCGATTCCGTTTACTATAGCACCAAAAACTATAAGATACTTAGGAATAAACCTAACCAAAGAAGTCAAGGATCTGTACTCGAGGAACTACAGAACACTCATGAAAGAAATTGAAGAAGACACAAAAAGATGGAAGAGCATTCCATGCTCATGGATCGGAAGAATAAACATTGTCAAAATGTCTATACT